>CM071929.1:23168082-23474471 GCA_016081115.2 Rehmannia glutinosa
GCAATATGCACTTAGTTTTGGATATTCCATCTGCTTAAGTGTAATAAAATGAAATCACCCGAGAACTCTCATGGGAATTCAATTTGATACTTAATAGATTAGCTTTGATTGAAATGAACAGTTTTCTTTATTAATGGACAGGGTGATGTATCCTATGGAATATGTATTTGTGCCTTGGTAATATTTTGTTAACTTGCTTGGGTTTAATGCTTCAAGTTATTAGCAATATTATGCCACACTATATTTTTGTGGCTCGCTTTTTGTTTTGTGTGAAATTCTCATAGCAATGCTGTGTATTGCTTAGTTTTGGTAGATCCATGGTTTTCATATTATTATTTGAATGCTAACTCCATATTAATCATCAACCTGTTGGCATTTGGCAGTCAGAGTACCCAAAATACACTGCTTGCTAAAATTCTGGAAGCCTTGATATCCCAGAACAATTTCAAAGACAAAATTCATCATTATGAAGAGGTATCCAACCATGTGCCTGCTTTTGCTTACTTGTTTCTTGCTATCCTTGAAGATGTTCGAAAAATACGATAAGAAAAAAGTACTGTACTTGCAAGTTACTGTTCGGAAGTTGAATAGTCTTTGGTATTGAAGTTCCCAGTATGTTATACGTATTGCCTCACCTGATAATAGCTACCAATAATATGTTGTATGGATATTAATATGATTATTTAATTAATCTGCATTTTGCAGATTATTAGTGCCGCAGATGAGGTTATTGAAAGCATTGATACAGAAGAGTTGGCAAAATATTTGTCGCTAAAAGTGATCCTGACGATGAGGGTGCAGAAGTGAGCATTTAATATTTCCATCTGCTTGTTTAGGGAATCTACTGCTGCTTAAAAAAACTCTTCATTTTTTCCTTCTATCTAGTAATGTCATTTATTGGTCAACATTCGTAATGACAATTTGCTTCATAACCTAGAAAATGAAGAAGAAAATGGATATGACGCTGACCAATTGGCAGAGGCTTTATATCAGAAAGGATTGGCTTTGGCAGAGATTGAATCATTAAAGGTAATTATGCATTAACATTTACTCTTTTTTTTTTTTTTTTTATATATGGATTATAATGTGCTTCATCTGCAAGTGTCCACCTGTTGCCCCCACAACCAAGTAATAAGAAAAATCGGTCAGATTGTTGTTTAATAATCGAAGCAAGCATTACATTTCATTTTTCTTAGATTGTTGTTTCTGTTTATAATGCTTATTATGGTAGCAGGGTGAGAAAGTTGCGGATAAGGAGGAAGCTAAAGCTGCATCAGATTCTAGTATCCGACCAGATTCGTTTGAAGAGAATTTCAAAGAACTCAAAAAGTGGGTGGACGTGAAATCCTCACGATATGGAACCCTCTTTGTGATATTTGAGAGACGTAAAGGCCGTCTTGGAACCGCACTAAAGGTACTTCATTTTGTTGAGTGTTTTTTTAAATACTTTTAAGTGGTCTACTTAGATTTAGGTGACGAATAATTTGCCATTGCATTACATAAAACCATTCTCTGAATAACCAAGCCCAAAAACTTAATAAACAATCATTTTAAAACTCAATATTACAGCAGAATTGTCAATCCAATTGTATTTTGCCTTTTCAAGTATACAAAAATGAACCCAGTTGTTCCCATTTTTATGATCAATTAGGGTTATTCGACCTTCTAGCAAGTATCTAGAGTAAACAACCGAGCACCAATTTCACTGTATTCGAGCCTTTCTAGCAAGTTTCTACCAAGTAATTGAGCCCTTCTAACTAGAAACAACAAAAAAACCAATTTCATTGTAACTACAGTCAGACCATTAAAAGAATCCAATACCAACAATATTTTATATGCCAGAAAACTTCCACAGCGGAAACTTTGAGTTCTTTTTCTTGAATTAGAAAGAAACTACCACAATTTCGTAAATTTAAAGAAAAATTTCAGAACATCCTAGTGCAATAATGAAAATCGATAGAAAACCTAAGGGCATGTTTGTTTATGTTTCCATGGTCCATTTACAGTTTCTGGTATGTTAGAAATTTATATAGTGTGTTCTTTTTATTAAGTAATGTGTTATATTATCCGACTGCTGATTGGTGAATGTTAAATTTTGATTAGCAATCCATGAATCACTCATTTTTACTACAGTTGATGGATTAAATCGAATCAATTATTGATTGAAAAAGATCGAGTTTGATTGATGGCTTTTCCTCGTCTGAATTGTCGAACCAGGTGTTAAGTGACATGATCCAAGAGGACGGCCAACCTCCCAAGAAGAAACTTTACGATCTGAAGCTTTTTTGCTGGAGCAAATTGGATGGGCCCACCTGGTGTCGTATGAGAAACAATGGATGAACGTTCGTTTTCCTGCAAGTCTACCTCTTTTCTGAGGTTCTTTTTCAGTATACAAAAGTCATTCATACTGTAAGACCCCTGACATACAATCCTGCTCAATGTCACCATAAATTAGTTAAGCTTCTGATGAGGGGAAAGTGAAATAAAATGGTGATTTACAACCAGCCATGGGATTAATAAAACCAATAAGTTTCTTACTACTTTCCAAAGTAGTAGAGTAGTTATATCTTGAACAAGGTTGTCTCTGAGATCTGTACTGTTTGCATTTTTCCTTGAGTTATGTTATCTTCATGTTATTATTGCACTATATTTCAGTTTCAAGGTATGAAAAACGTACTAGCAGCTTGTCTTAAGGTAGGTCCTTGACATTTTAATTGGATTTCTATATAGAGCCCAAAACACATGGGATGTTTTTTTATTTTTCTGTTTTCTTTAGCAAATACGTAGGGCTTGGGCATGAGAGAAGATAAGCTTACCAGTGGGGTGGAAATCCCTGAACTCGACCCGAAGTTACTGAGAGAAATCCGAACACGAAAATGACTTACACGAATCTAACACCATGATACCAATTTATTTAAAACATAGTTATTTTATATTTTAATTAATTTTTGATGTATTTTAAGCAAAATCCGAAATCAAATCGAAATCAAACACCAACCGACATGACGATCTGAATTGCCACCCCTACTTACCGGATGTTTTGGGGATATAAAGGACATGAGAACCTCAAGAACTTCATCAAAAGATGTTTACTACTTATGCACCATTTCGTAATTATCATGGTCCTAAAATTGCCTTCCAATGATTGTACTGCATGTATGAAGTTCTTTTCAATTTAGTTAAGTTTGCTGGTAATGAAAGATGGCTAGACAATAATAATACATCGGCCTGAATGAACTATTCCAGAAATAGTTAATATCATACGATGATAGAAAGTACACACAATAAAAATATAAAAAATGCCTAAATTCTTATTACATTAATTCAATAAAAACAAAACACCTCCAACATAACATTTTCATACATCATCCATCTCTAGATAAACATTAAAATAGCTTTAGCCTAGTAACAAAAGACAAGTATTATTTTTTAGTACAAATTTTAGAGGGAGGAATCAAACCTGGATATGGACTCGGGTTTTACCACTAGCCACCAAGCGATTCCCGCATCAAACATAAGTATTTGATATCGGGATAATCTAAAAATGACTTATCACCATTAAAAGGAGGGAGCAAAGTAAAAGAAAAAAACTTACAAGAAAATATAATTAGATGAGGGTTCAAGTACTTATTTTATAGGCTTAAAAATGAGTGGCAACCCATGCATAGGCCTAAGTGAAAGCAAGATAGAGGGTGCATGGCAATAATTAGGAGAAAGGGAAAATGAAAACCTAGAGAGGATTAGGGTTAACACAATTTTGTACTCCATGTTGGTCAAATTCTTGCCAACACACATTCTCCCTCCAAATCCAAATGGCAAAAATCCCATCTTGTGATTGCACCCTCCATGTATATTGTCCTTAAACCTCTCTGGTTTGAACTCATTTACATCTTTGCCCCAAAGGCTCTCATCGTGGTGCATCGATACGACGTCGATCCACATGTTGGTGCCGTTGGGAATTACTAGGTTGTCCACTTGAATGTCTTGCCTTGCTTGCCTTTGTACGTTGGGAGCCGGAGGGTATAAACGTAAAACCTCATTCATGACCCATTCCATCTGCATAACAAAATTAAAGGGCAAACAGATTAGAACTTAGTATATAGTATAAAGAATAGAAGGGGAGGGGACAAAACCACTCATACAGAGGATCGAATCGAGGTCAATCGCCCTAACAACAAAAACTTATACTACTGAAACATAAGGTTTATCCTATTTATGCGGTTCGATTAATCACATGGTATGTCGAAAACTAGCCCCTAATATTGATTGTGACCAGGGACAGTCGGACAGACATAAAAACTATAGCATTGGGGGAGAAATTGAAAATAATTGAGAGATGTGTGACGTGATTAGAAATATTTAGGGAGACAAATAACTTTTATATATAGATATATGTACTACATAACATAAAAATTTGAGGGGGTCATCGCCTCCTCTCCAGTTCCCTCTCGGTCCGTCCCTAATTGTGAATTAGAAGCATATTTTGAACACTTGGACTATACATTGGTAAGATATTAGTATGTCAAATTAAATAAGCTTTGGTGGGTCGGTGAAACCGAGGAATCCCATAGTAGGGTATAAGGTTGGTGGTTTTGGTGGTTGTGTGGCCGCGTGCGGTGGTCGTTTTCAGTGGCTATAAATTCACCTGAGGCCGAGAGAGAATGTGAAATACTTAAATTAATCTATTAATCACAAGTTGGGGGCTGCCACGTGGCATAAGAAGTTGGTGAATTTTTTCTAACGCGTGGACTACTTTTCATGTAGATCTTCATGGATAGTTAGAAAAATACGTATAGTTTTCAACATCAAAATCTTATATTATTTTCAAATTACATATCCGTACCCACCACACCTTTGTCCCATCCCAACACAACACATGGGGTACGGAAAACAATAATCCTTTTCATCTTTTGGCCAATATTCAAATATAGTGACACAAGTCAACTAGACACACACGTCATGAAATTATAATTTCAATTTGGATTGACTAAATAACATGTCCCTACCTCTAATAATCACGTAACACTAACCCAATCTTGTGAGGAAAAGTGATATCTTGTTAATTTGTGGAGTTGATTGATTTTATAATAATACCCACGTGGTAATTTTGATTAAAGAATGCTAATATTGTGTTAATTAGTCATGCATTAGCAAAAAATTAAATCCCTTAAATATGACTATATCAATATACTTATATACTGCATACTTAAATATATTACTTCCACGCAAATATGATATATATGGAATGTTCTTATTACGTTATCGAAACTTAAGAAATTATAAGTCGATCGATCTAAATTTATCAACACCACAAATGATGAGTGATTTTAAATTACTAATAATTGCCTTTTAATTTAACATTCATATATATATATATGGTCACGGCGGAACTAAGAAGGGGCAAGTGGAGGCCGCTGCATGCCCCCAAATTTTTTCAAAATTTAATTTTTCTACTTGTTCTTTATTTTAAAATTATGTCTATACTAATGAAAAATTATATTTGTCCCCCTAAAATTTTGAGGAAAAATTCATTCTCTAAGTCTTCAAAATAGGTTTCGCCCCCCCCCCCCAAGTGGTCAATCCTGTATCCGCCACTGTATATGGTCTTGTTATCATTTTCTTTCAAATGCACATAAGCTAGTAACAAATCCATGTGACTTTTCATTTCATTCCCAATATTCTTCACCTTTCTTAGCAAACCTAACAAACTTAGAAAATTAACATGATGCATGCTAACACATAAAAACAAAACCATACCTTCTTTAGTCCAACAAGCATTGTGGCATCAACAATCTCCCCATCTCCAACCACATGCTTGATCTCCTCCCTCAACTCCTCTTGCCACTCGGGGTGGAGGCCGAGGAGGAGCAACGTCCACGTCAGCGCCAGCGCAGTCGTCTCATGGCCACCAAAGAAGAAAGTCTTACATTCATCCACCAATTCCTTGGTGGTCAACGCCCTCTTTTTCCTACCATCCACCGTGTTATCCGCCAGAGCAACCCTAGAAGGTCTTGCTCGGCTTATTCCCCGGCCCGTGGTTTTTCCTTCGTTCGGTTATTATGGACCGAGGAGCTCGTCGACTTCTTTGCCTAGGGTTTTGGCTTTTAGGTTTTGCTTAGGGTTTAGGAATTTGCCGGAGGACCCCTACGTGGCGGTTGGATTTGAAGAGCGTGATTTGCATCTCTCTTAATTTTTCGAGCACTTTTCTCGCTGCTTTTCGTAGCTTACTCCGAGCTTGTCTTGGCGATTATTTCTCCTGGCCGTTGATGATTTCTCTCTCGACGCGATTTCCTACGGCGAGTTTATTAGGCCGGTCCACCGGTCTAGCATGTTTTTGGCGGAATCCACCATTAAGCTTCCCATTGCCTGTCAATTGAATTTTTCATCAATTTTGACCAAATTTGCTTAATCAAATAACGCATTAATTGTTAGTAGAAAAAAAATGTCAATTTTCAATTTAATTCTTTTGTTAGGCATACACAATTACAATCTCCCATTCACTATAGTGTTTCAGTATATACTGCCACATATATAAAAATGATGTCATTATATATACATGTCATTTATTGAGCAGAATATTAGAAAACCATTACACTTTCCAAGGACAACATCGTCAAGAATGTATGAGTGTTTTTGTTATAACTGTTTTGATTTATAGAGTGTGAAAAATTAAAGTAAGAAAGTATTTACAAACTCTTAAAAAGTGATTTTTAGCTTATAGCCTATAGGTGGCAAAAATAATTGCCCTTTCCGCCTAAAAGCTAAAAATCACTTTTTTCAGAGTTTGTAAACACTCCCTAAATCTCTCAATTAGAAAGTTCTATATTTTAAGAGAATTGTTGGTGACCATCACTTGATACAATAAAGGGTGTGCTAATTAAATTTGATAAATTAGACTAATTAACATTAATGAATCGTTTCATCCCGGGGTTCGAACCCGATATCTTTCAGTTTCTTTAAAATTTATTCTATCTCCTCCAACCAGTACTCCCAACTTATTTAAAAAATGAATCGTTTCATCAAAATAATTAAGTTTTCATGTGATGATAGGTAGAATGTCTAATATCAATAACTTGTTCTTCATAATCATACCTTCAAGTTAGCAGGAGAGAATGCAGGAGTGATAACGTGCCTGTGACGAACCCAATCTTCGCCTTCAACCATTAATAGGCCCTGCCCAAACATGGGCTCTCTATCATGCTTAAATACATTTGGTTTTCCCCAACTTTTACCTCTTATTTCTGCAGTCATCTTCTTCAAAAATTCAGGCTCTGCAATGTAAAGAAATGGCTCTGTGCCTAGCCAGTAGACAAATACTTTCCCTGCAAACCGAAATTCCAACATTTTTACATCCATCTTCACAAAAAAATCAATCTTGTTCATGCATTACATGAAATATTTTCATTTTTTCCTTTATTTGACAAAAATGTAACTCCTTAATGTATGCATGCATGCAAGATGTTTGGCTAAATGCAACTGAGATCCTCTATTCCATTAAGTGTTTCATCATATACTCCTTAATTGTAATGTACATGTGCCATGTGTACAAACATGACGCCGTCGTGTACACGTGGCATGCATCGATATTGTTGAACATGAAACACTAAATGGAATTTGAATTGGGCTAAATGATATGTATAGTTGAAATTATTATGTTTCTTGACTTCAGAATTCTTGTTCCACTTCATGTTCCATTGTTCAGATAAATGACATATGTAGATATACTAAAACAATAACCCATATTTGGTATTAATCCAACTAAGTGAAATAAGAAGCATACGGTATAAAATGGAACGGGAAATCTGGTCCCACGTTTCTTACCGTGCAATTTTTGCCAGCGAGCAAAGTACGGAAATGCAGTGGAATGGATATCATTCGATATAATCAAAGATGAAGATGATGATGAGCTAGAAATATTGGTCGTCATCTTCAACTTTTTCATGTCATTCAAGTTTCCAAGAGGGAAACTAGGTTTTGGTCCCGAAAACCCATTTGCTTTGAGCTTTCTATGAGCCAAACAAGGCATAACCCACCAAGAAAACAACAATATCACCACCATAACCAGCAAAAGATAGGCAACACCCATTGCCAAACTCAAAGCTACAAAAAATTGCAGTGATGATGATGATTCCATCTCTGCGTGTTTTTTTGTGTGTGTTTAATTAATTTGAGATGATCAGTTTATTAGGCCTTTTTTTTTTTGTGGGATTCAATATACATAGGGATCGAGGGGTATTTATAGCAAATGAAAAAAAAAACAAGAATGTCAAACGTTGACTGAACAAGTACGTTACCTAGTTTGAACATTTTTAATGTCCGTGACGTGGAAAGATTTCTACTTTGTTCGTTTATTACATGTTCTTTTTGGGCTTTTGGGGTTTTAAATTTGAGGAATTGTCAAAGTTGATTAAAGCTCTTTTCTTTTAAATTATTGTCAAAAATCCTCTGCTGTTTTATTCGGCTAAAACCGAGTAAATATTCTCCCATTTTGAAAGCCGGCAAATAAAGGCACCTTGACCCACACACGCACATCCCCAAAAGGGCCAAAATAGCCTTTATACGTATAGTTTTTTTTTTTTAACATGACTCACGTTTGTACATGTCATGGTTTTGAAACCGTCGATTTTGATTCCAAAAATATAAAATTGGAATCAGAACCTTGTATGGACGGTTCCGAAAGTTGTTGGTTGTTATTCCAAAACTCGGAACCATATGACTGCAGCCCCATTTCTTCTTGGTTACAATTTTAATTTTCTTTTCAAAAAAATTACGAACTTTTAGCACCACAAATGTAAAAATGCTAATTTTTCAAAATCTTACACAATTTTACTAAACTTTGAATAATTTGAAAAGTTAAAAATTAATATAGCGCAAAAAAAAAGAGATGTTATACTAATTAAATTGACAATTGTAATAGAAAAAAATGTAGAAATTGGAGATAGAAAGCAATTTAGACTTTAATTTAGAATAGAGAGAAATAGAGTTTACAGAGCGTTTGAGAGATTTCGTGTAGAAAAATAAAGGGGGAGGTGGGGATATTTTTTAAAAATAACCGTTGCGTTTCTCCTAAGGAGAACCGTATGACAAAACAGTTCCAAATCGGTTTGGAAGTGAGAATTGGTAATGATTCCCGAGACCATTGACTATGATTCTAATTTCTCTATGGGTTTTAGTTCCATTTGGTTGCATAGATGGATTTACTCTACCTAGTATGGGGGCCGGGCACGTGCCCCCATAACTTTTTCTTTTTTTTCTTTTTTTTTGGTCTTTTAATATTTAGTATAGTATTTATTGTAAAATTTGCATATTTATTATGTTAAAAAAAGTGTTTTAATGTAATTTTTTTACTAATTATTTAATTTAAAACCTATTAATTATTTTTTAAAAAAATATTTCACCACTTATTGTTTTTAATGTAGTTTATAATTGCACTTATTTTGTGTCCCCGTTGTAAAAATTTCCTGGATTCGTCTCTGTTTGGTTGGGCCTAACCCATATCCCATGTTAATTTTTCTTGGTTTTTTCATTTAGTTGTTAATTGGTTGTATTTTTCCTTGTCTTCCCCACATGGCAGAATGTAGGAAACAATATTATTTATCTTGTTTTTCATTAGTTGTTTGTTTATCTCCTTTTATGATAGTTATCGAGTCTCCACATGAGAGTCAATATCCTTTAATAAGTGGAGTTTTTTCCTCTTAATAAATGATGTTTTATCACACATGGTGGTATTTTGTTCATACGATTTTGTCATTATGAGGCTTCTCAGTCTTGCACTTTGGGCAGGTGTTTTGAGTAGAAGATTCATATTAGGGGTGTTCATCGAATTGAATTCTGAATTCTTCGACTTCCTCGAATCGAATTAATCGAATGGACATTTTAAAACCTCAATTCGAAATTCGATCCTAATTTGATTAAATTCGAATCGAGTTTAATCGAATTGGATTTGTCGATTTTCGAACCGAATTCGAGTCAATCCAGAAATCCAAATTTATCGATAAATCGTGCATTATTCGGTATTCGAGCCCATATTTTATGGATTCAAAAATCATATTTTCAAGCAAAATTTAAATTTTTTTAACAAAAGAATCCTATAATGAAACAAATCATAAGCAAACCATATAAATAATCAAAACCATATTGTTATTTTAAAGATAAAAAAATAAATAAAAATTCTAGAAACTTACAAATGAGATTGAATTATAAAATTAGCTATGACCAGTATTCTAACAAGTGCTAGGCGCTAGTCGGGCGGCAAGAACCTGCCTAAACGCCGACCCGGGAGGTTAGACAAGGCCTAATCGAAAAAAAATCGTAGAAAGTGACAAGGAGTCTAATGTCTGCAGCGAGGACTAATTGGGACTAGACGAATTTTTAGAACAGTGGTTATGACCAATACTATAATTCTACTGCAATAATTTTATTATAATAGCAATGTAAAAAGATAAATGTTATTTATACATCAACTAATAATATTATTTATATTTGCATATGCAATGTTGTATAATATTTAAAATATATAATATATAAATTAAATTTGAATTACAATTGAGTTCGAATCAAGATAATGAATTCGAATTGAAATACTTAATACGAATCGATATTCGAATCGAATTTACTCAAATTTCACCTCGAATTAGAATTTTCAAATAGAATTCGAAAAAAAATCCCCAATTCATTATTCGATTCAAATATTCACATTCGAAATTCGAGTTGATTCGAAATTCAAAAATCCTAAATCAAAATTGAAATTCAAATTCGAGTCGAATCAAATTTCGGATTGATTCGAAAAATGAACACCCCTAATTCATATTATATATTATCAAAAGATTAGTGATATATACAGTTCGTGATTTGTCCAACGCTTTTGCGATTTTCTGATTATACCGGATCAATTAGATCTGCATAAGTTTAAAATATTTTTATATTTTAGATATGTATATATTTGGATTTTCTCGGTCTTACAATTTTGATTAATGTTATCAGTTGTAAGTTTCTACTAAATGAATTTTTTTATTCGATTTCACCATTTCTATCTGAAAAATATCTCCTCACATGTTGAATATTAATAAACTCATTTTTAATTATTATTTTGGTTATAGAAAAGAAAGAAAGATAAAAGAAATTTTGTAAAGTAAATTTGATTAATTTTACTTGTTAGATCTACCTAACTTTTCAAAGTCTGGCCCTTACATGTTCATATGTATGATGTGGCAAAATTAAAGGCGTAGACACACGTGCACCTTACTTTTCGTCCACAAAAAACGTTACACTAACTAATTCAAATGAAATATCTATTGATTTCAAATATTTGTGCTCCGGCCACCAATTTCACGCACTTATCACATAAGAATTTTAAATATATTAAGATTACTTTTTCTTCGTTGACAATACATTAAGATTACTTTTTCTTCGTTGATCTCCTCATTAAAATGAGTCAAAGGTTAGCTTCAAAGAAGATTCATATGAAGCAACTGAAACTATAATTGAGGTCCATGCCATACAATTAAGATATGATAAGTGGAAAATATACAAGTTTAAAGGAAAAAAATGGAAAGATTTAGTTGAGAACGAAGAAAAGCTACATGCACAAAATTAAACTTTTAGACCTGAACATATTAGTATATCCGTAGAATTAATCGCAACTAAGATGCTGAATAATACACATAACAAAGAAATTGCTCTTTTATGTATTATCAGATAATAACTAATCCGAAAACTTCCAGTTCTAGAAGAAGAAAATTTTGATTAATGCAGAAACCTTAACTTGGAGTACTGGTCTATCTTATAAAATAGCATGAACAACCTAAATACATCTATCCATATATGTTATGCATAAAAAAATCTCAAAATCTTCAGTTAAACTAAATGTAATTGCAATTGATACCGATAATAAAAAATGTAAATGCAATTGATCGATCAAATATTGATAGTGGATGACTAATTATTGCAATTATTCTTGTAAATAAAGCGAAGTTGACTCATAATTCTCTTCATGAACACAATAATATAGTACGGGTTACCGACTATTAATTGTTAATTAATAAAACGCCTATGGTTGAGTGGATATATATTATTATAAGCCTGGTTTTTAATATTAGTAGATCTGTAGTCAACCAATATTTTTATTTCTTAATTATAATGATGAAACCTCCTATATATTGGTAGACGTGGTCACGCGGTAGTCCACCAAAATTAAATAAATCATAGCCCATAAAATCTTTTCCAAAAATAGAAATCGTGCTTGTTTGGCCCTTTCAAAATCAGGAAAGTTAATAATTAATTGCGATATCATGAGCATTCTATACCATTTAGGTCCCCCATTCTCTCTTCAACGTGGGCCTTTATATTTAGTTAAAGTTTAATTAAAGATTAAAATAGTAATCGTAGGAAGCGTATCATATAAGCTAACTGGTAGCTTGTGACTAGGACTGTAATCGAATCGAATCAAGTCGATTTGAGAGTTTGAATTTGACTCGTTTATTATCGAGTTAAACTCGAGCCTAAATTTATCAAATATATTAATGACCCACAAACCTTTTTAGCTTAATCGAGGCTAAATGAGTTTCGTAAATATTAATTATAAATTAAATTATTATTCAATTTATTACAAAAAACATATTATGTATCTTAAAAGCATAATATATCAATTAAAAACCAACGATTTTACTCAAATAATTACGTAAAATATTTTCCTATTTATCATAAGTAACAACAACAACAAAAACAACAAACTAAGCCTTAATCCCACTACGTGGGGTCGGCTATACGGATCATATCTTGCCATCGTTTACGGTCATAAGCCATATTTTAATTTATTTCTAGGTATAATATGTCTTGTTTAATAGCTTCTTTCCAAGTCTTTTTAGGCCTACCTCTATATCTTTTGATTTGTGTAAGTGATTCTCTACCTTCTAAACGCCGCACAAGTGCATCTAAGGGTCTCCTATAAACATGTCCAAACTATCTTAATCGTGTTTCTCTAATTTTCTCATCTATTGGTGCTACTCCCACTTTGTTTCTAATGTGTTCGTTTCTTATTCTATCTAATCTAGTGTGTCCGCACATCCATCTTAACATTATCATCTCTGATACCCTTATTTTTTGTTCATGTTCATATTTAGTCGCCCAACATTCTGCTTCATAATGCATTGCGGGCTTTATGGCCGTTTTATAAAAAATTTCTTTCAATTTTAATGGTATTTTACGGTCATAAATGATAGAAGATGCACTCCTCCATTTATTCCAGCCCGTCTGGATCGATCCTATGTGTGACATCTTTATTGATTTCTCCGTTCTCTTCAATTATAGATCCTAAGTATTTAAAACTCTTTGTTATACTCACTTCATGTCCATCAATTTTAACTTTCGTCTCATTGTTCCTGTTGTTTTTACTAAAGTGGCATTCCATGTATTCTATTTTAACCCTACTTAGAGTAAAACCTTTTGATTCGATTGTTAATTCTCTCCAAACTTCCAATTTTGTATTCACTATTTCCCTTGTTTTATCAATTAAAACTATATCGTCTGCAAATAGCATACATTCAGGGATGGATTTTTGTAAGTGTTTAGTGATTTAATCAATTATTAGGATAAAAAGGTAAGGGCTTAAAGCGGATCCCTGATGCAAACCTATAGTGTTTTGAAATTCACTAGATATTCCTGTTGATGTCCTGATACATGTTATATCATCATACATATCCTTTATGGCATCTATGTAAGCTATTTTTATTCCTCTTTTTTCCAATACGCGCCACATTATATCCCGATTGACTCTATGTAAATAAAAACCATATGTAAATAAAAACATATGTAAATTGACTCTATCGTATGCCTTTTCAAGGTCAATAAAAACCATATGTAAATCTTATTTTCTCTCGTTATATTGTTCACATAATCATCTAATTAAGTGTATAGCTTTAATTGTGGACCTTCCTGGCATGAAGCCAAATTGATTATCTAATATACTAGTTTCATTTCTTATTCTTGCCTCTGTAATTCTTTCCCATAGTTTCATTGTATGACTTAATAATTTAATACCCTTGTAATTTGCACAATTTTGTATATCCCCTTTGTTTTTATATATAGGTATTAATATACTTTTTCTCCATTCATTAGGCATTTTCTTAGTTTTTAGGATAACATTAAATAATTTAGTAAGCCATGCAATTCCAACTCCACCTAGACATTTCCATGCTTCAGTTGGTATATCATCTCGGCCAACTGCTTTACCAGTTTTCATTTTGTTTAGTGCTTTTTCTGTTTCTTGAAGTTGAATCTTACAATAAAAGGTACAGTTTCTATTCAGTTCAGGTTGGCCTAGTTCCCCTAATGTGACTTCATTCCTCTTCGGTTCGTTAAAAAGATTATTGAAATACCTCTTCCATCGATCTTTTATGTCCTCGTCTTTCACTAAAATATTATCATTCCCATCTTTTATGCATTCTCATCTTTTATGCATTTATCATAAGTAAACGTATAAAAAATTAATTTAAAGTCAAGCTACAAGTTTAATTTATACGACTTACTAATGAGCCTACTCACGAGACTACTAACGAGTTTGCTCATGAGCTAACGAACCAAATATTGTTAATGTTGAATTTGGTTAATTTATTTTAACGAGTCTTTTTGAACAAACTAAAATGAGCTTTTATCGAGTCGAGCTCCGAATAGGTGACGAGCGACAATTGGTTCATTTACATCCCTAGCTACTTGTGTGCTATGAAATTAGAAATTAGTATTCTTTTAATTCAAGAAGATTACTAAAGAAGCATGCTCCAACAAATCTCAACATGATAAACTGAGAATAGAAAGAAATAATCTTAAATATGAAAGTGTACCTGAATCCATTGTTGATTCTAAATAACCCGATGTGACATGAATCTTTCAAACGAGCGGTTTCTTAATTTTTAATCTTACATTCTGTTGAGGGGAACATATATACATGTATTCTGCTTGTAAATTGTGGTTTGGGGACCATTGCCGTTTTACAGATAAGTTTTCTTGATTTTCATTTTGGTACTGTTGACGTCAAATTTGGTCAACAAAGAATCAAATATAAAAATAGTGAATATAATAAATAGCTGTAAGTGCCTTTTTTTGTTTATTAAATGGCCAAGTAAAGTACAGAGCTGTTTTTTAGCCATCTCCCCCTTTTTTCTCTCTTCAATCCTATTTATACTTATTACATTTGATAGCCTAGCAATCATTACATCTAAGCTATTAGTGGGACACTTGTCTCATTCTTATTGTGCATGAGTTGATTAATGGACACTTGTCACTTTGAGTGGGACACTTGTCTCCTCCTTGTTGTGCATGAGTTTATTAATGTGACACTTGTCTTATTGAGTGGGACACGTGTCTCCTCCTTGTTGTGCATGAGTTGATGAGCTGGTCTTTTGGTAGGCCTCTTCTGGTCTTTGGGCTCTCCGGGAGACCCGGGCTCTCGGGGTCTCCGGTCGGCTCTTCTGGTCTCCGAGGTCTTTGGGCTCCTCGGGAGACCCGGGCTCTCGGGGTCTCCGGTCGGCTCTTCTGGTCTCCGAGGTCTCGGGCTCTCCGGGAGACCGGACTCTCGGGCTCTGCAGTCGGCTCTTCTGGTCTCCGGGCTCTCCGGGAGACCCGGACTCTCGGGGTCTCCGGTCGGCTCTTCTGGTCTCCGAGGTCTTTGGGCTCTCTAGGAGACCCGACTCTCGGTCTCCTGTCGGCTCTTCTGGTCTCAGAGGTCTCTAGGCTCTCCGGAGACCCGGACTCTCGGGTCTCCTGGTCGGCTCTTCCTTTGTCTCCGAGGTCTCCGCTCTCCCGGAGATCCGGACTCTCGGGCTCTCTGGTTGGCTCTTCTGGTCTCCGGGCTCTCCGGGAGACCCGGACTCTCGGGGTCTCCGGTCGGCTCTTCTGGTCTCCGAGGTCTCCGGGCTCTCCGGGAGACCCGGTGTACATAAAAAAATTATCCTGTTTTATTTGGGTATCAACAGGCCCCCAAGTTCTAGGCCGAATGATATGTTGAGTGGGCCGAACTTTAAGAGTTGAGTGCATAAATGCCCTTTTTTTTTTTTTTAGGCCAAGCAAGGCCGAGATGAGATGTGCTCGGGCTAGGCCGAGGTGAGCTCGAGCTAGGTCAAGATGAGATGAAATGAGATGATATGTAATGAGATGGGATGAGATGTGCTGAGATGCAATGAGATGAACTCGGGCTAGGCCGAGATGCGCTCGATCTAGGTCGAGATGAGATGAAATGAGATGAGATGAGATGAAATGAGATGCGATGAGATGGAATGAGATGAACTCGGGATAGCCCGAGATGCATTCTCGATGCTAGGTCGGGGCGATAAGATGAAAGGAGCTCGGGCTAGGCCTTTTCTGGCTAGGCCTATTTGCGCTCGGAGCTTGGTGCGTAACCAAGTCTTTGTTTTGTGCTCGGTGCGTGACCAAGTCTTTGTTTTGTGCTTGGTGCGTGACCAAGTCTTTGTTTTGTGCTTGGTGCGTGACCAAGTCTTTGTTTTTATGCTTGGTGCGTAACCAAGTCTTTGTTTTGTGCTCAGTGCATAACCAAGTCTTTGTTTTATGCTCGGTGCGTAACCAAGTCTTTGTTTTGTGCTCGCGGTGCTTGGCGCGTGGCCGAAGTGATTTTTTTGCGGCGCTCGGCGCATGGCCGAGGCGAATTTTTGCGGCGCTCGGCGTGTGGCCGAGGCGATTTTTGCGGTGCTCGGTGGGTGGCCGAGGCGATTTTTGCGGCGCTCGGCGCTTGGCCGAGTCAATTTTTACGGCGCTCGATCTTCGAGGCGATACTGAGATGAAATGAGCACAATGGCCTTCCTCATTATGTGATGGCCCCCGGGCTATGGATTGATAGAAAATTGTACATTTACGAGTAGAATTGACCCGCGAAACGCCGATAGATCGTTTGGACGATAATTTTGGGAAGCATTGGCAAGACTTTCTTAGAAATCATAGGGGCTCAAGCCATGCTGCTTTCAATTGAAGTGAGAAACTATAACATATTTCTAAAATCATAAAAGAATCAATGAAGTCTCCGTTTGTGCTGCCATGTAGAAAAGATATTTCTTTTTCCCTCTTTTTTTTTTAACAGGTAGGAGTAGCCCTCCTTCTAGCGCCAATTTGTTGACGTCAAATTTGGTCAACAAGGAATCAAATATAAAAATAGTGAATATAATAAATGGCTGTAAGTGCCTTTTTTGTTTATTAAATGGCCAAGTAAAGTAAATCTGTTTTTTTTAGCCATCTCCCTTTTTTTCTCTCTTCAATCCTATTTATACTTATTACATTTGATAGCTTAATCATTACATCTAAGCTATTAGTGGGACACTTGTCTCATTCTTATTGTGCATGAGTTGATTAATGGACACTTGTCACTTTGAGTGGGACACTTGTCTCCTCCTTGTTGTGCATGAGTTTATTAATGTGACACTTGTCTTATTAGTGGGACACGTGTCTCCTCCTTGTTGTGCATGAGTTGATGAAATTTGGTCTTTTGGTAGGCCTCTTGGTCTTTGGGCTCTCCGGGAGACCCGGGCTCTCGGGGTCTCCGGTCGGCTCTTTCCGTCTCCCAGAGGTCTTTGGGCTCCTCGGGAGACCCGGCTCTCGGGGTCTCCTGGTCGGCTCTTCCGGTCTCCGAGGTCTCGAGCTCTCAGGGAGACCGGACTCTCGGGCTCTGGTCGGCTCTTACGGTCTTCGGGCTCTCCCGGAGACCGGACTCTCGGGGTCTCCTGGTCGGCTCTTCCGTCTCCGAGGTCTTTGGGCTCTCCAGGGAGACCGGCTCTCGGGGTCTCCTGGTCGGCTCTTCCGGTCTCCGAGGTCTCTGGGCTCTCCCGGAGACCCGGACTCTCGGGGTCTCCTGGTCGGCTCTTCCGTCTCCGAGGTCTCTGGGCTCTCCCGGGAGACCGGACTCTCGGGCTCTCACAGTCGGCTCTTACGGTCTCCGGGCTCTCCGGAGACCGGACTCTCGGGGTCTCCGGTCGGCTCTTCTCGTCTCCGAGGTCTCGGGCTCTCCGGAGACCCGGACTCTCGAGCTCTCTGGTCGGCTCTTCTGGTCTCCGGGCTCTCCAGGAGACCCGGTGTACATAAAAAAATTATCCTGTTTTATTTGGGTATCAACAGGTACATTGACAAATTGAAAACCTATTTGTGGTACCGACACGAACATTCAATTCCATGACAATGTAATAAAATTTTAATCCAAAATTAAAATCTTAGTAGATCACTTTAATTGGATTATCTTAAGACACTAAGCACTTTTTTTTTTCTTATTTTTTAAAAATTTCTTCCCTGTCATTGAAGAGACTCGAACCCATGCCCTTTCATTGAAGAGCAATATCCGTGTTCACTGGATTAATCCTAGTGGTTATTAAGCACATTTAATTTAAAATATGTTAGTTCAAATATTTTATTTCCCAAAAATTGCATCTTGCACATCGGCTCGATTAGACAAATAAAAATATATAAATATGGTTGCGATATATTTTGTTCTTTTCTAATTATTTAATTATACAATATGCATGTTGTAGTTTTTATCTTACACTCTTCTTTTTTTTTAAAAAAATAAATAAACTAAATGTATTACACTAAGTCCATTTAATAATTTAATAATATAAACATATATATTGCACTTGTAAAGGTTTATCCACGTGTTTCAAGATTATTTTTGGATGGATTTCTCTTACATTTACCTACTGAGGAAATTTGTTTTCAAATCTTGATTCACATTAATTTGATATGCCTGCAGACCATTTTTCGGCTTGCTTTGGAAAGCAAAATCAAGTTAAAAGACTTAATCTTGAATTTAGATGATCAATTTTTTCTTAAACATGCTAGTCAAAAATAACTCACAAATTATTACTTTCTCGATTTCAATTTCGTGGATTGCATGCAAATCAATAATGCTGCTAATTTGAATTTACGTTGAAATCCTTGGCCCAATCTAGCCTTATAATCAGGCTGGTCGGGTTAGTGCATTGGATCATCCTAAATTAACACCTCTATGATTGACTAACAAAAAAAAAACTCAAATTTATCATGCTGCTTTACACTTATACTTCACTGACCAAAAAACATAAAAACAACAATAAAAAAAGCCATTGACTAACTATGGACATATGATATTATAATGAGTTGTATGCAAGAAATAAATGCAGGCAAAAGGCAAATGATCAAAACGTGGCACGTGCACGCCACGCTCTAACCGACTGGACCCCACATTGTAATTAGGGATGATGACATGATGTGATATACTCAAATGGTGTGGAATGGGTGGGGCATTCATCACATATTACACGAACTCAAACCCGACCTATTTAATAAAAGATGAATCTCATCATTGAGGGACCTCATTGCCCTTGTCCTAGAGCTTCGTGGAGGATGTGAAGCGCGGGTTATGCCTCAATTAGTCAGGGTCCATGGGCTGCCGAAGACTGAGTCACCACACAAGAAGTTCTCCTCCACCATGTAAATCGTTACCAGAGGGATTCGAACAATCACACTGTGGGTGCCAGCAAACAGACATCACGTCACCTAAGTCCTTTACCAGTTGAGTTATGCCCCGGGAGCTACCGACCTATTTAATTATTTGTGTCAAGATACACAACCCGTTTATAACACCGGTAACCTGACACGACTCAAAAACATGTTTAATTTAAACTTGACATGAAAAAAATAAAAATAAAAATCAGAAAAAATTGAAATTACAAATAAAAAAGTACCTTAAATATTAAAAGTTATTAAAAAATGCATTTAATAATTTTTCATCCATCATATAACCAACTAAAACATCACAAAATATTAAAATAATAATCGCTATAAAATTAAATGGGTTACATAGGCCAATCGTGTCGACCCGCGGGTCGACCTGACCTGACCTATTTATTTTTCCGTGTCCGACCCAATTTTGACTCGAACCTGTATAGTACTTGCTAAATTCATGTTAGATTCGTGTCGGGTTATCGTATCGTGTCACAAATTGATGTCCCTAATCTGACACAAACATTTATGTATGTGTAAATATATGATAGATGTGATGCATATTCACCTAATATAACATCTACAATAGACCTCCTACAATCGTAGCCTCTAATGTTTCGAGGACCTAAAGCTGACTGTACGATTCGCTTCGAATCAGGCTGGTTCCGGTTCCTTCAAATTGAGGAACCGGAACCTTATGCTCACGGTTCCGGTTCCAAAACCGGAACCTTATGCTCACGGTTCCTTCCCAAACCGAATCTATGTTCGGTTCCAAACCGGAACACGGTTCGATTCCTGGTTAACCGAACCTTTTGTTTTTAATTTTATTTAGATAAAATGTTTAGCAATTTAGTTTAAAATAAAAAGATAAAAGGAAAAAAAAACGCGAGCGTGATTCATCTAAAATATTTCCATCAGAGCTAAACGTTTGCTCTACTTCAACAATTGAAACGGGGCATACCAAAACCTCTTTTGCGATGATTGAGATGATTGTATAAGGTTGAGTTCTTTGTGACCACCATTTCAAAATATCAAAGTCTTCAATATCTATTTCACTAAACTCGAAAGAAGTAGTTAAATAATTCTCAAGCTCTACATTTGAGCTAGAGAACCCTGACGTTCTTTTTTCACTAAGTAATCGTTGTGCAATATTAATAATATCATAATAAACATTTTACATTTCTTCTAGAATGTATTTACCAAAACAAGATTGTTGGTTTTAACCTTAAAAAAAATGGTTCCATCACGGTTCCATATACGGTTCTAACCGACGGTTAAAACCGCCGGTTCCACGGTTTTTGAGACCTAGGAACCGGAACCGGAACCGGTCTACACGGTTCCGGTTCTGGTTTTGGAACCGTTGACCAAGGTTACGGTTTAGGAACCGTTGACCACGGTTCCGGTTCCGGTTTGGAACCCGGTTTCGGTTCCATTTGGCCAGATCTACCTAGAACGAATGAAAAAAAATGAAACCCCTTATATTTACATAAAAAAAATTAAAAATAATAAAATCAATGGTACAAATAAAAGTTTTATAATGATAGTTAATTATCATAACATATGTAATAATTATGGAGATTACCTTCTTTAAAACGAATTAGGAAATTTATTTTCTTAAGTGGAGGAGCAGCAAGAGAAGTATCATAAAACACCAAAGGTGTATAGCTAAAAAAAAAAGATAGAAAAACTTATGTCACTTGATTGTCAATGGAGAAGTATTAAAGACACTCATTGAACGAATATTATTTTTTAGTACAATTTTTAAAGCAAAAGGCTATTTGGTATTTTTTTTTTTACTTTGGGAACCCCTATAAAAAAAAATTTAATAAAATATGTGTTCGTATAAAAGTCTATGTAAAATTGGGGTCTTTTAAATTTGGGCTCTAGGCCGTCGCCTTCAATGACTATCCTTAGGTAGGTGTTTTCCTTATTCTTCTTTTTCTTACTTTTTTTTTTGAATGACCAGGATTAAAACGTGTAAAGCATTGAAAACATTGAAGTTTTTGAATCAATGTCTTCAGTTTTTTTGGCAAAAATCAATCAAGTATTTTTTGGCCCATTTTGTATTTGGAATTAAAGGATTCCTTATTCAGTTATTTTGGGTAGAAAACTGTCCAACAATCCAGGTGGCACTCCATTTTTCAAAATAAAATTTTCACACTATTTTCTTCTAAAGTAGAAAAGAGCGGAACGAAAGATCAAACATTCAATCCCTTTAAATCTCAGTTAAAAAAGTTAACTACTAATATAGTATCATGCAATCTTTTAAATGTAACTTTTGTGGTTTCAATTTGCGTCACTCAATCATTCACTAAAGAATTTTAGGTTGCGATTGGATATGAAACATATTTGATTTTTGTTCCGTTAGAGAATTTTTTTTGACCAAACATGCGATTGTTTATGAAAATTTTCAGAAAATATACTATGATCTCATTTTCACTTTTTCTTATATTTTCTCTTACCCATCATACTATTACACATTCACTCACAAATTTCACTATTCACCCACTCACACATTTATAACTACAAAGCATGTCTAATTATTATTTTACTATTTTAAAATCAAATCAACTTTAATCATTATTTTTTCATCTCACGTCTCATCACATTCTTAAAATTTATAAATTTTCCTTCCAATTTTTTTTCCTACTATTATTCTCTAGCAAAATGAAAATTTTCAAAATGAAAGCATATCCAATTGTCCCCCCTCTTGTGCTCGATTCAAAAAACAAAACATGAGAAATCAATTTTCACATATTTGCTGAATATAAAATAGGGATAAATAACAAAAACACTCCCAAGGTTTGCGCTAATTACAAAAAATCTAGAGATGTTTAAAAATTACAAAAATTCCTCCAAGTTTGATCATGTATTAAATTTAAGGGGGTAACTGTATATTTCTAGAAATAATATGGGCATTTTTGAAATATTTTTTGCATGTGAAGGAGGAAAATATAAGCAGAATCAAACCTTAAAGGGTTTTTTTTTTTTTTTTGCAATTTTAAAAAATCACTATTTTTTTAATTAGCCCGAACCGCAGGGGTTTTGTTGTAATTATCCTTATAAAATATCACATGAGTGTTAAGTCAGTATGACAAAAAGATATACTCCCTCCATTCCAAATATATAGTCCAATATTCCTTTTTAGGATGTCCCAAGTATATAGTCTACTTTTCATATTTAATAGTATTTTTTTCCCATTATTTTACTATTATAACCCTATTTAATTAATTTACACTATTCATTAAACACAAATCAAGTATTTTTTTAAGTATTTATAATTTTCAATACTTTTTCTTAATCCGTGTGAAAAATTCAATTGAACTAGATAATTGGGACGGAGGAATATTCTATAACTTTGTATAAACAAATGGAAAGTTACATTTGCCCCTCAATTTTTTTTTAAAAAGTAATTCTTTCTATTTGTGTTCAATATTGATGTTAATGGAGTTGAAAATGGGTGACTATAATAATTACATTGAACTGTTTGTTTCCTTGTGCAAAATGGCAGCACATTTTACTCAAATGAGTATGTTGCAATCAACCTAAACTTTTGGTCCTTTTTATATTTGAGCATTTCACTTTCATTTATGATTCTCACCTAAATTGTATCCATTCTTGGAGTAAATAAGGACCACGTTTTCATCATGTGGAGAGGATATTTCAGTTTCACCACCTTGTAATATTTACTCTTTTTCTGCTTTTTTTTTTTGTGTTTTTGTTTGTTGTGGATACTTTTTTTTATATAATAAAAAAAATCAACTCATACCCATAAAAACTGATTGAATACTTAGTCAAACAGTCAAACGAACATAAGACATATTGATACCGATAAAAAAAAAATAAAAAAATAAGACATATTGATACAACATTCACATTATCAAGTCTGGGAGCCACTGTGCATTTCTCGTGGATTACATCAAGGCAGTTAGGGGTGTCAATTCGGGTTGAGTCTGGGTTCGTGGGTCCGGATTCGCAGGTTGGCGTGTCAGAAACGGCCGACCCGAATCCGACCTGTTTAATTATTTGTGTCAGAATCTTGAACTCGGACCCGACCTGCTTATTTCACAGGTAACCCGGACCCGACCCGCGTAACCCGTCTAATAAAATTATTTTTATATAAATTTAATAGTTTTAACTGAATAAATTTATTTTTTTAAAATCAATCACTATCATACACTATTCAATCAATAAAAAATATCAAAATTCACAACATACAAAAAGAAATAACATAATTGCATAAATAACATAATATACTAATCATATTTTAAGGACAATATTTAAAAAGACATGCATAATAATAACAAATACATAAGAGGTTTTATCATTTAAGTTTTAATGACATGTCTTGTTTGTTGTTTTTTCTTACAATTAATTATTTATTTAATTTTTTTTCAAATTCACAAACGGGTTACATGGGTTAAATGGGTCATAGTAGGTTGACCCGAACCCGACATGTTTAATTGGTAGGTTATTCGAGTTCGACCCATTTTCGACCCAGACCCACGAAGCCTGGATCCATACCCATTAGTTTCGTGTTAAGTTCGAGTCGGGTTTGCGTGTCGGGTTTGAAATTGACACCCCTAAGGGCAGTTCCTGAGAGGTCAGAGTTATTTCCCCGACACTAGTGATGTGGAAACATGAAACTCGGTATATAAAAAATCTGGTAATTAATATTTCACTATTGTAAACTATTCTACACAATATCAGTTGAAACAAACTGAGCTTTAAGTGTTCGAAAAAACATTATATAACATATATTTCACCTCAATGTCACATTTAAATGTCCTCTTATGACAATTTTATTTCTTCATTAAACATGAGAACATTGTCATAATGTCCTCTTTTCGATAGATTTCAATGTTGCCAGTTTAAATAATGCTAGAAACTAATTTACACAAAAACGCTGTTCACAAAGATTATTATGGATTCTTCCATTCTTTTTTCTTTTTTGCTTTTAAGGAGGGGAGCAAATAGCAATAGGCCAATAGTTCATTTTTTATTCACTAATCTGAGAATAGGAGAAAACAAAGATTATAATTATAAATAAAGATAACCATAAGAGGGGGGAACTTAGGAGGGTGATGAGAGGAAAATTTGTCAACAAGACCATTCCATAATGATACTCGTGCATTTGAAAAAAACCAAAAGTGCTATTACAAAGTGAGGAAATATAAATAATGTGCAGGGGGGTTGCCTTCAGAAATCATGAAATAGCATGATAGCTTCATCTAAATTCATCAAGGAAGATTCCAAAATAACCCTGACTTTACCCAAGAGCTTATATTTTTTTTCCAGTTCCCCGACGAGCTTCTCTCTAGGTAATTGAAGAACCTGATGCATAGAACATGGACAAAACAGTTGCTTCCGAATTATAAAAGATGAACAGAGTGGGAAAAAAATTGAATGTTGTATCACTAAGAATGTCGCTAGGTTCTCTTTTTTATTACAAAATCTACCCCTCAGGTTTAGTCTAATTACAAAAAAAAAACTCCAGAATTACAAATATCTCCCTGAGGGTTCAATTTGTAAAATAGAAACAAATGTGAAGTGGGTATTTGTAATTTTGAAAGATAACTGAGTTTTTTTTTTTTTATAATTAGGCTAAACCTCAAGGATAGTGTTTGTAGTCCTCCCTTTTATAAATTGATTCACAATAAAATGTGCATGGAAAATATTGATTCACTAGTCACTACACAAGCCAACTATTGTGAAATACATCAGATGTACAATGAGCGTATAAAAGTACCTCTTTTCCTCGATCTTGCTCGTGTGCTATTCTGAGTCTCAAATTTAAAGCAGCATGGTACATTTCATCAAGAACTTGTTCCCAAAGGGTCTGTTTATTTACTCTCCACACCAGAAACAGTGACTGTCTAGCTCCACTTGACACAACTTTCTGCAGTAAGTATGATTCCACTTAAATTAAACTCTGAAATTCTTTCATTTACTAAAATAATTAGGGCAAAAGCATATGCTAGCTTTTACCCACTTAAAAGAGTACCCAAGTCTAGAATGATACCCAATAAAAGTTAAGTTGGTGTATCTTTAGGGACTTGCTGTATGAATTTTTAATATCACCACAATAAAAGCTAATGAACTTCTTTTCAGTTGAATCAATCATGGACCTATGCAATGAATATATATAACAGATTTGCTAGTGACCAAGACCAAATATGTTTACCAAAAGGAGATAGGGAAAAGGATATCACATATATTTGACAGAAATAAATTTCTCTGTATACTTCACGTATCATTTGTTATTGCGTGTTATATATTTTGTCTGCCATATTTGACCACACAAAATACTAGTAGATACTTTAGATCATTATAGAATGGTGCTTAGCCCAAACACAAGGTGCTTTATGGAACTACAATAATGCAATAGAAGTACCTCCATGTGCAAGTAATCATCCTTCCAGAGCTTGTATAGGATCTTGATTGCATCTTTCTTTTCAACAAAAGTGGAATCTGAAATCTTTAGAGATACGCGGATAAATCAGATAATGCAGAAGAAACATTTCATGCAAGGCAATCGGAATCCATTATTTGTTTTCATTTCGCCATTTATCTATACCAGCATTTCTTTTCCAGTTAGTCCATGATAGCATGGAGACCTATTTCAAACAACGATAACATGGAGAAAAGCTTACACCTACAAGAAGTTATGTTGAATCAAGTAAGGCTAGATAATCCTGACTTGGAGTTAGGCTAACTTGAAGTACAATCGGGTACTAATTTGGCAAAGCCATGGGGCTCGCAGCTTCTTGGGATACACTAAGAGCTATGATGCATGATGGCCTTTTCAAATTGGTTCGGCCCTAGTGATTTTCAGTTTTACCAAAAAACACTTGGAATTGATTCAAAAAGAGTTGAATATTTTGGAGTAATAGCACATGGTGTTTGGTTAGTGCTACTTCAAAATATATTTATTTTCGCTAGGAAGTTCAGGTGTCCTGGAATATTCCAGAGAAAGAGAAAACGAAACCTAAGTAGGAAACAGGGGTATATAATATAAGATAAACGTAAAAATTTGTCAGCAAAGTATGGTTGCTTCATTGTTTCAGAATCTGATTTAAGGGTGCCCAAAACTATCCTAAACTTTGAGTTTGCGACATATGCATATAAAACCTAAAAAGAAACAATATTTCTCTCTGACTTTACTTTTTTTTGCACTGCAACAGCAGATATAGCACATTCCTCAATCAGAGTCAGTTGCTAATAATTACTTGACAAGCTTTATCCACCTTTCCAACCAATGACACAATTTTACACATTGTCAATCAATCCACTAGTGCTGATCCTTCCATGTACGGCAATAAATATACTTCCTCAAGAGTGTCATAATGGTAGAGTTACCTTATCAGTCTCAAGAAAACGACCAGCCTTTGACAGTAACCTGAAAACCCTATAGGCCTCCCTCCCATATCTTCTCAACACCACAGACTCCACCTAAATTAAATGCAAATATTAAGATGCCGGATAGATAAATGTTAAAACAGAATAACTGATAATGAAGGAAAATTACGAACTTCTTCATTTTGAGCCATTTCGATGATACCCTTTATATCTGCAGAGAGAGAAAGGGGTAAAAGGTCTTGCATTAAAACTAAGTCAAAAAATAATCTCCAGATTGATAAATAACATCTGACCACTGCATTGAAATAGGAGAATGAAGAGAGATGAGTACCAATACTATAACTTTCATCTAACCCTGTAGAGAGGGTTTCACATCCAAGCTGGTTGAGTGAAACTCTGATACGTTCAAAGTCCATGCCAAGACCACCCTCTTTTTTAATCACCTCATCATATATTGCATTTATGGACAGGTAAGCTGAAGACAGTACTTTATAAGTCAGGCATAGATAAGTGCCACACCAAAGTGGATTTATATGAGAAGAGATCTCAGAGGACTAAGCATAAATCGTGCTGGTCAAAAGTTAACCAATTCCTTCCTGATCACGTTTTTCATTGAAATGGGTCTTAAGATTTCATATTCATTTATTAGGGAGTTCTAGCTACACCTTTTAGGAAAATTAATGAAACTAATATTGATGAGAATCTAAGGAGAGAGGTCAACCTGAAATACATAAATGAGGTCAAATGAAAGAAATGAGCGCTAGTGGTTTGACTTCGGAGACTGCCTACTATTGAGCTGAGTGCCAGGAACTATCCACGTATTCAAACCCATCCAAGAACGTGCAAGGATTGTAAAGCACCAGAATCTTATGATAAATGTGTGAAAATATGTACAGAGGAAAGTAGAAGGGACAGGGGAAGAAGGGAAAGATGCTAGCAGCCGAAACATCTAGTTAGGAGAATAAATATGGATTGATAGGAGTGACATCCAAAATTATCTTCTTCTTTTTTTTTTTTTTTAATCCAAGTAGAATATTAATACCACATATACCTACATATTTTTTCAGATAAAAGGACAACTAAATTTGCAAAACTGACAAATAGACCTCAAACGATATGCATGAGGCAACCTGAACCTAACTACATTGTCTATGAAACCATGTTTTACAAATAACCTTTAATGTGTTCCTTTGAAGTACTTAACTGATCATTTTACAAGCCTCCTTAAAATTTTCTCAAAAATATTAGGCAATCAATAATACCATGTCTAAAAATTCAAATTACTTGTAAAGGACAATTATTAGCTTGTCATTCTCTCATATGTAATGTTTGGAAAATCTTATATTAAAATTTAAACTTGGCTATTATCATATACTATAGTTTATTCTCTTCAAAATCTGCGTGTTTTTTCAAATAAACCAACTCATTCTCTTCAAAATCTGCGTATTTTTTCAAATAAACCAACTCAACAGATTTGGTATTCATTTAATTGTTCCATCTCTGGCCTTTAAGCATTCAGAATTCTGACAAGGTGATCTCAGAGTTCCCAAGCGATTCATTTCGCCCATAATTGCACAGAGGAATGAGGGGTTCCATAACTTGACATCAAAATTCCATGCAAGTATGAAAACAAGGGATAACTACCAGTTTTTTCAGCTTTTTGTCGACTCTCTGGCCGTCCACTTAAATCCAAAATTGCACTCAGCACAATGCCAGCTTCATCATTAATCTTTGTTTTCACATATGAAATACAAGCCTATAAAACGTTCATAAAAACAACAAGGAGAAAAGATCAATGAATTTTATTGACAAAGCTTTGCATGCATATCAAATGCTGAATCACAGTTCTAATAAGGTATAACTAGAATGTAGTGTTAAAATAATTATGACAACAAACCTTAGTTCTCAAGCGGCGGACAAGTTCCTCAAAATTAACACGCCAAAGAACTTCTTTCTTATCATTGGCATCTAAGACATCTTCATCTGACTTCAAAACATCTTGCTTGCGCTATTTAATCCCAAAAAAATAAAAAATCAATAAACTCAAATATTGTGCTGAAGGAAACTTCAAACAAACACCGCTCCAACCTTCTTCCGATGTGTCACACTGTCACTACTTTCGTCATCATTTTTCTCGGGGAGATCGTCCATTTCCATTAAAAACCTCATCGATTCCATTGGAGCAGCAGCAGCCAAAGCACGCTGCTCTGTGGTCTTCGGTTCAGCAATCTGATAATGTGTAGAGCATGATTAATTCTACCCTAAGTTGTCAGCAGATAGGTTTTAAATATAAGCGGGGAAATAGTTAAATAATGACACAAACAAGAAGTTGAAAGGAGAGGGTTGAACAGACAGGGTGAAAACAAAAGTAATATAAAATAATTAGTTTTCCTCCTCTTTTTTCAAGGTTAATATCTTACTTTACAAGAAGGCGAAACCCCAAACACCCCCACCCCACCCCAAAAAGAAAAAATGGGAAGAAAGAAAAGAAGCAAATATATGGTTATGGAAGAAGAAAGTTTCATCCAGATACAGGAATTATTTCAACATATATGATTACAGCAACTGCACAGCCTAAAACTATGTCGTGTTTAGGGAATAGGCGTCACATTACTGACAAATTATGTGGTGAATGAAAACGACGAAACTGTATGCAATACTTATAAAAAAGGTACAATTCAATGAGCATTCCCTTTTTTTATTCCTCTAAACATCAATGTGTAAACAAAAAGGCACATTAGATTTTCAGTTCTCTGTCCTCAAAACAAAACGAGACTATGAGTTAAACATCTGTACATGGAAAAACAATCCGATAATATTTGTAGACTGTCTAAGCAGGGAAAAGATTTCAGTTCTTCCATACTGTATACTTGCTAATTGTCTAAGACTACCTTGGCTGACTTGGCACCCCGTCTCTTGGCAGGAGCTTCGTCTTCAGCCGGTGGTGCAAGAAATGGCTCAGGGGCAGGACAACGTTCAATAAATCGGGCATTCAAAAGTCTAATGAAGCTTTCTCGAACGACATGAATGTCAGAACTACCTGCAAGAACATAGTAGAAACCGGGGAGTTAGACTTTTCAGATGCATAGCAAGGTGCTCAAAATCAAATCAATAAATGAGCAAATAAATTTTAAGACGACTATTATAATGTGTCACCCTTTGATTCATTAACCTGATTCAATTAGGAAAATCACCTTTTAACAACCAATGAATATTATCTACCTTCAATCAGTTGTTTAAATATGCCTGACTATATATAGCAAGATTTTAGGTCTGTATTTGGAGCTGTGGAAGTGGGATCTCAAAATGTGAGTTTTGAGAAAATTTATTCAGATTCTGGAACCCTGAGGCGCCAAGTAATACCTAACTGCTATCTTAAATAAACCATGCATCGAAAGGTGATTATTAAACAATGTCTTTGAGTTATATGGGTCACTAATTTCAAAATGGTTATGAAGTACCAGATTACACCATCTTGAATAAATGAGGCCTAAATTTATACAAGCTATACAAGAAACAACTCCACTTCCAACATTCAACTGATCAAAAAAGCATTGCATACGGTAAAAATAACATCAAATTATTAATAATACCTGCTGTCTGCTCATTCCTATCAATAATTCTTTTTAAAGAAAGCCTTCCGTGTTGCATCAACCCCTGAAATATTCCAAAACACTATACGAATAAAAGAAAATTAGTTGTCCTTGCGGTCAAACTCTACATTAATATCACGAGTGTATGAATACACAACAAAACCAACAAACCAAAACTCTCAAGAGGAAAGAAAAAGAGACAGACAGAGAGATAGAAAAGATCCTTACATCTTTGCCAAGCTCCTCTGATACAATTTGCATAAACTTCGGAGCCCTCAATTTGTGTATTATGTTGTTGAATAGTGCCATATACTGAGTTACAATCCGTGGTGCCTCACCAAAAGCACCTTAAATCCATTAATATTATCATAGAATCAATTGTAATGCATGTTTCAATTAGATATTATTTGGGATCATTAACTATTTCAAAAAAAAAGTTAACAAATATTCAATTTCTACACAACATTGTTTGTAATTAGATTTAACAAAACGAATCAGTTTTAATCACATGTAACCAATTTGAAAATATATCGAAATCAGTTCAATCAAGTTTCAAAATAACTGTTCTCTTTATTTTCATATTCAGTTATACTCAGCTCACTCAAACAAAACAATTGGACTAGAAAAAGGTAATGAAATCAATTTGTCACATATAATCAGAAATTTCAACAAACATTATGCATAACTTACCTTCTCGCTGGACGGCGAATGCTTGGACGCAGTTTTGGTGTATTAAAACGCGTAAGCAGTTGATGACATTTTCTCTGGATAGCTCCGTGGATTGGATTATTTGTGCTAGGGTTAGGGTTCCTCTGCGGAGTAAACACTCGCATACTTTCTGCAACACACAGACAATAAATAAATAAAAATAGGACTGATAATTTAGAGAGAGACAGAAAATGGAACTGACAGCAGTTGGAGTAGAATGATTTACCGAGCATAATTCGCCGTAGAAGGATGAGATTAAGTGGGCGGCGAACTGAATTCCGTGCGGCGACACCATCACTGTGTGTTTTGTGTGTGATTAGAGTAGAGACGGGTGAGGAATCGAAGATAGACGCGGGAAGAGTACGGAAATCTCTATTTTTCTTTTTTTTTCTTTTCCTGGTTTTTGTTACATCTCTTATTTGTTTAGGAAATAAAATGATCAATTAGGGTACTGAATAATATAAATATTTATTGATTGTACTAAAGAAATATTATTTTTTTTGAAGCTAAATATTTATCGATTGATATATATTTCAATGAGGATTTATTTGATAGATAAATTCAACTCAAGTAAATAAAATATAGACTTTGATATTAGAATTCTTCAATGTATAAATATTTGTCTTCAAAACTTTACGAATAGAGGTATTTGGTTTATAGCAAACTATAGTTCCTGCTAGTAAGACGAGTTGAAAGATTATTAGGTACATGATTTATATATTTCATTTTGAATTTAATCCATTTCATAATCTAAAAAAATTACAAATTTCAATTATAGACAAATTAATTTGATAATAATGTATTTGGATCCTTTTTCAAATTTCAAAGTGATACTGATACTTGTAAGGTTATTCATGTTAGTTGGGCCCAGGTACATGATGTGTTGTTGGTGGGCTTTTGGTCACAAGATTTGAGTCAAGTCCTGATTATCCTATTTGTACATTATTGTGGGCCGTAATGGGCTTATAAAGTTTCTTTGTGAAGACTGAAGATAGACTCATCGGAATAGGGATTAGGGCTCAGGTTCTATTAATCAAAAATAAGAAAATAAAAGACCCAATTCAATGAAAAGAAAATAGGAAATTAAAAGAACTCAAGTTTTAAGTCGGGAAACATGAGTAGATAAGAAGTAATTAATAGGAGAACTCTGGTAAGATAACTAAATCGTTTTCTATAAATTAAATAGATCAAGAGTAATCCTGGTATTCAAATTATGTTTCTAAACTGATCAAACACTTGACATTGATTGAGAATCGAATAATGGTCTAGTGGTTTGAGGTTCGATTTTCATCACTCCTATCTCCTCCTGGTATATGTACTGAAAAAAGATAAGAAAAAACACTTGACATTGACACATGAGGTTGCGGGTTTGGCTAGGTAACATAATCAATATGTATTGGACTGCAAATATTAATCATCAAATGACAGTTCGATTTCAACTAGCTTAGCCGCAAGATATAGGTTTTGTGGTGATTTCAATTTTTATCCTTACATGGACGTGCGAGGTCATGATTCAACCATTATTCTCCTGCGATCAGAGTTTTTGTTCCATTTATTATTCCACTTAACTGGATGAATTACACGTGTCATTCATATAAACCAGTTAATTATTTTAATACATATACACATGTCATTCATCTGGAAAATAAAACATGAAATCTGAATCGCATTATCCTCCCCTTCACTTTCGGAAAAAAGGAAAATCTAAAAGATAAAAGAAAAAGGCCCTCCCCTGACCCCTCATTGGATCAGTACAACAAACTCTTCTACAATACATGCAATTATAAAGCCTTTGATGATGAAGTGTTCATGTGACTGGTTCTGATTGAGATATCTATACACATCTATATATTGTGACCACATAATATAAGTCACAAATATAGAGAGATGGGGAAAAGGTAAAATAAAAGTGTGATGAGCCATTTTCATGTAAGTTGACAAAAGCAAGTTGTAACACTAGTTTTTTTCATCAATATGCAATGAATCGATTAATTTTCACTAGTTTGGGAGTAAATTAAACAGAGGACAAATGGGAGGCCCATATGCAGCGTATGAGGGAGGCAAATCAATGTGAATTTTTGCATAGCAACTAAAGATTTGTAGATGCGTGGGACATGAGATGCTGTAATGATGGCTCTTTAACTAACACCACCACCTCACATGTGTGCTCCAATCTTGCACGTGTGGGGGGTAATTCTTTAGCTAATTACAAAATCTAAGGGATAATTGCAAAAACACCCCTGAGGTTTAGCTTAATTACAAAAAACTCTAGTTATCTCTCAAAGTTACAAATAATTCCTTATAGAGTTATAGTGTTACAAACACCCCCCTTGAGGCTTGTATTACCTAACAAATACCCCCTCTTGAGGGTGCAGTTTGTAAAAGAGAAACAAAAAGTTAAAGGGTATTTGTAATTTTGAAAGATAATTTGGTTTTTTTGTAGTTGGGCTAAACCTCAGGGGTGTTTTGGTAATATCTCTAGATTTAATTATAATTTACAAAATTAGTCAGGTACAGTCTTAATATAATTTTAATTTATGCATCGTTGGATATGTAATGGCAGTGTAAAAATCGGCCTAACGCCTCTAGGCCGATCCGATTTTGCTAAAACTGGCTCAAAAAATCGTTTCAACCAAAAATTGGCCTAGGCGGACAAAAATTGCGCCTAGGAGGCCAACAAATCGGGCGAAGGCGGCAAAAGTCAGCCAAAATCGGTAAAAAAAAATTTTTTTAAAAAAAAGAGAAAAATAATACTATTTCTAAACGCCCTAGGTGCTAGGCACTGGCCGCCGCTCGACTAGTGCCTAGCGATTTCTGCAACCTTGATAAATGGTATGCATAATACAAATGTTAGTAAAAATTACACATCGATTTGTTCTTGCTTTTATGTTGGTATATGTTGGCAACAAGTTGATCTTTTGAAATGACCAACTCATCTGAAATATTTTAGAATGTTAACTAGAGAGGAAGAATAACAAAGTGTTTGCAACGCCTTTTTTTTTTCTTTCTATAAAGTGATTTATTGTAATAGAAGCACAAGTAGTTGAGAATAAAAAATTGTTAGTGTTTCAAATAGAATCCAAAAGCTGGAAAAATCAAAATTGAGGTTTTTGAGTAAATAACACTTTCAAAATTAGCTTTTGGATAGAAAGATAAAAAAAAACACTTATATATGAGCGTTATGAATATTTGGGAAGTGAAGGGGCAATTTTTTATTATGATACCAAAATAAGAAGCACCCAACCCCCAACTTCTACATTTTGATTAAATAAAGTAGAAGGAAAACAAAAAATGTCATTTACAAACATTAAAAGGTGATTTTTTTTCCCAATGTTTTAGTGTTGCAAACACTAAGTTATGTTCAAAATAATTCTTGGATGCCAAACCAAACATATATTTAGCAATTATTGAGTAGAGATACATCTCACATCAATTGAGCACGCGAGTGGACTGCATGTGGCATATAAGTAAGAGTCGAGTCTGTTTTCTTTGTAAAGCGCCTTTTTCCAGAACAAAATCACGAAGCCAACTAATGTGGACTATACAACATTTTGAGCGGATCTTTTGGGATCAGAGTTAACACGACTCTGCTAGCCATTCCGTGTCACATCATATATATTAGGTGCTTTTGTGATCACATCTGACATGAATTTGGTGTGGGTGTAGCTAAGGCTTATTAATCGATTGAGATGTTATTTCCTATAATGAAGGGACAAGAGAGGGACACACAACCACCCCTTACTGTCAATTCCTCCAAACAAACCTTCATGGCTCATGCATCCATCTACCAGCTCATATGTGTCCTGCATTCCTTTCTCTACTCTTTTATTCACCATTTTGGTGCAATAACTTAATTTAAACATGCATACACATACACATATATTTATGTAGGGATAACTACAAGAACTATCCCCGATGTTTGAGTTAATAACAAAAAAACCTATAGGTTTCAAATTACAATAATCCCTTTGAGGTTTGATTAATCCATATTATATTTTATTGCTTCACAAGTGAAAAATTAATGCTTAATTTCAAACACCTCTTTTACAGTTGTAAATATATCACAGTTACCTCCCCACATGTAAGATACAATCAAATCTCATATTTGGCGAAAATTGTACTGAAATTGCGAAGATTAAAGAGTTAACACAACTTTTTTACCACCTTACGGGAACAAAATTTCAATTTTCTATATTAGTATATATAAGAAAGGCAAAAACTTGTGTACGACGGTTGCACGGTTCGAAGAGTGATACTTATTCAGTGTAAAAAATGATACTTTGTCTGAATACACTAAAATTAAGTGTACGTATTCAGACCAATGTTGTAAAAAGCGCTAGGCGCTAGCTAGGCGGCAGGCTGAGGCCTAACGCCTAGGCTCGCGGGGTTAGGCGAGACCTGGGCGGGGTTAGGCGGGCCTAATCGCAAAAAAATCGTAGGCGGACAAGGGGGGTCTAGCGCCAAGGTGGGGATTTACAATAGAGATTCAGACAAAATATCACGTTTTACACTAAAAATATCATTTTTTATATACTAAAATATCATTTTTTTACATTAAAAGTGCAATCCGTTGCACCGTGCGACCGTCTGGCAAGAGAACTGCGATCTATAAGAAAACCGGCATTCTTACATACAGTGGTTACTCATTAATTGAATGTGATTTTGTATATGTCGGGGAACTTAATTAGGATAGCGGACAGCATATTTGCATAATCTATCTATAGATCAAAGATGAGGAACAAACGAAAAGGAAGAAAAGCAACTTAAAGTGTCATATTCTTGGATAGATCAAGCAATTAATTAGAGAAGTATTTGCTTTATTTTCCATGTCTTAGCTGTTTTGATTGCAACTATTATCTGCCTTTAAAAAAGCCATTGAAACGTCTCATTATCTGCCATTAATTGTCTATACAACAATATGGAATGTGCTACTTGGACTAATGAACATGTCTGAGACATATCACAAGGAATCATTTAACTATTTAAATACGTACACGCATGCACATTTATACGTATCTATGTACTTTATATGCATTATAGTGAAGACATTTAATATATACTTAAATGTTTTAAATTTCACTATAAGAAATATTTCATCAATTTACCTACAGAAAAAACTGTAGGGATAAGTATTAATATAATTTTAAAGTGTAGGTAAAATCATTGTAGGTAAAGTATTGTAGGTGAATATTTAACCACAAAATCTAAAACTATTGGTATATACCTACAGTATTTTTATCGGTAAATTTGAAAACTGTCGGTGATCCGTCGTTAATTTGGGAAAAATAATATTTTTTTATTTTGTAACTAATTGTAACATTTAGTGACAAAATTATTTATGTCGGTAATTAAATTTTGTCTGTAAACTGGAATTTTCTTATAGTGTTTCTTCTTTTATAAAATGAAAACATTCATTTACTTTAAAGTTGAGTGAAGAACTGGGGAACTCCAAGTGCTTAATTTGCGAAAACACGTTGAAGATTAAGATGTGAAACAATATCTTTCACATCTAATACTTTATTTGTAATTAATTTCATAATTAACTATAAATTTTAGCTGCAGCAGCAAAGATATATTTCCAAAGACAAAAATGACATTTTGGTACTGATCATTGAAATTAATAAAAAAATCAAAAGAAGAAAAAGAAGCAACAATATAATTATTCAGCTGTAATAGAAAGATTCCATTTTCAATTAAACAAAACAAAATATATAATAAAATATGTTAATTGATTTTCCCAGAATAAGGGACCTTTTTCCAAAAGGGCAATGTATATAAACCTCCAAACTCCTAAGTAACTTTGCTCACACCTTTCTCACACTAAATGGGTGAATATAAATGAGCAAACCACAGGCATATGACAAACACTACTTTCTAGTTTCCATCCCTCCAATATATTATACGCACAAAAATGGTCTAAATTTTTTTTTTCTTCCAAAAATTCAAAAGAGAAAAAAATAAATTATTTGCAGCTGCTCATCTTTATATCCTTGGTGTGAGGTGGAGGATTCCAAAGGGATCGCATTGATCCGATCGATGATATAATCGGATTTTTCTTTATCTTCGGATCATGCGATCCCTTAGGAATTCTCCATTATACTGCACTAAATTCAGCAGAGAACAGAGTTTTTTCAGGTAAGTTTATTAATATTCTTATTCTTCTTTCTTCTTATTGTTGTTGTTGTTATTATTATTATGACGATGATTATATAAATATTAACTCATAACGTTGTCTTATTGTTTTCCATTTTTTCAAGTCTTGGGAATCATATACATCTGTATTATGTACATGTTAAATAAAAGGGTAATAAAAGGAAGGAACATGAATTAATTAGATTATTCTTATTTAAGTTTTTTTATTCTCTTTTTCCACTTCTTTTTAGAAATGATTTCAGTAAGAGAATCCAGAAGGAAAAAACAACCTCATGGGTTTTAATTAGTGAAGATCTTTGATGAGATAAACTAATATAATCAAACCCTGACATAGCATGTAATTAGGGCTCTGAAATAACATAAAATTTGTGGGTTTTTTTTTTTAATTGGATTAATGATTTAAAATACTAGTGTTGAATACTTATCAAACTCTTGTATAGCAGATTTGTGAATTGTGAAGATACTTTTTTGGCTGCTTCTTCAGTTTCTTAATTCTTGTTTAATTATAAACAAGTGCATTTACTTACTGAAAAGTGCATTATTAATTTACTTTGAATTGCATCTTCAGCCTAAAATATTCATTAATTTAATTCGAATTGCAACAAAAAAATATAATTAGCTACATTATTATTAGCAATAATAAGCCAAAAAAGTATTTAAAAAAAAATTGATCTATATATGTCCCGTTTACTGAATATAGATTTGGTATGTATAATGTGCATGGCAGGTAAACATATATGGCTATAGCACATGAGAAAATTGCAGCTATAAATAGACATATACACTCTTTTTTTAAATGCAGCAGTAATTAATTTAAAATAGTGGTAGGCCATGATAAAAATGACATGTCATGGAAGTGGTCCATTGTGTTTCCATTTCATAAATGGGAATGTAGATCTCAACTTTCTGCTGAGGAATTATTTGTTCTTCCTTTTTGTTCTATACCATTACATTTTGCTTCCTAGATGCACATGTATGTGTGTGTGTGTGTTATAGGGGATAATTACAAAAACTACTATTGAGATTTAGTCTAATTACCAAAAAAATTCAGTTATTTTTCAAGATTATAAATAGAGGGATATATAAGCTTCTTTTTTTTTTTTTTTGAAACAAAGCTTCATTATGGAATATGCAAATTACAAACGTCATCGAGGTAGGCAACCACAAAGGTCGGTGGCTCTACCCAAGTGAAAGGACTAGCGTAAGAACTAGAAGCTCTAGCTAAAGCATGAGCAATTATGTTCGCTTGTCGTCTAACATATTGAACCGTGAAATGTGGCTCAGATGAGAGAATTCCTACACAACTATTTAAAAATTTTCCAAACTCCGAAAAATCTGGATCAGATTTTTGTAATGCCTCAACAACTCTTTTAGCATCCGTCTCGAAAACTACTCGCTGAAATCCCAAATTCTTCACCCATTTAAGTCCCTCTAACAGGCTTAGTCCCTCTCCTTCCAAAACGCTGACGCTACCAAGCAAACAAAGGGTTTTACATGCAATAATATTCCTTGCATCATCTCTTAAAACTAGGCCCAAACCATGTTTATTAAGCTCCTTGAAAAAAGCTGCATCAACATTAACCTTGTAGCTATATTTTGGAGGTAAATGCCACAAACTGCATGAGTCATTTGGTTCCACATCTTGCACCCTTGCTCTGCTTCTGACACCAAGCCAATCACTAAGATAAGATAGCGCACCACGTACAACAACTCTGGCCTGAGAATGAGAATTGTTCCAAAATTCAGAATTTCTTTGTTTCCAAATAATCCACAAAACCATACACATTCTACTTGCATTGGCTGAATTTAATTCTTTTAGCATACTCCAAAACCAATCAATAAAAGATTCAGATTCATTGGCAAATCTTTGAACCAAGTGCAATAATCTACATTCCCTCCAACACTCCTTAGCAAAACCGCAAGTAATGAAACTATGCCAATTATTCTCAATTTGTGAATTACAAAGAACACAGAGAGAAGTTATATCTAAACCTTTCTTTCTGAGGTTGGTCTGATTTGGGAGATAGCTTCGACACGTTTGCCATAAGAAGAATTTAACTTTCGATGGAACTTTCAATCTCCAGATTTTACCCCAGTCACCAGCACATCCAAACTGATCATTTAACACAGAATCAACCAAGCATCTATAACCTGTTCTAGCCATGTAGATCCCACTCTTCGAATGATGCCATATCAATCTATCTTTCCTTGTAGACTCACATAGCGGTATACTTAGTATTTGTTCGACATCTCGAGTGCAGAAAATCTCCTCAATAGTACCAACATCCCATTCGAACAACCCTGGGATAATAAGATCATATACTTTCAAGTCACTCAACCCCTCTTTTTGAGATGTTTGAACGAAAAAGTTACTCGAGTCTCGTAACTAAGGGAAATCCCATACACCAATGGTGCTACCATCCCCGATACTCCATCTCGACCCCATACGAAGCAATTGTTTAGAGCTCCAGATGCTACGCCACGTGAAACTAGGATTTGCACCTAGTTCCGTATTAAGAAAATCCCCGCCTGGGAAATATTTAACTTTGAGGATCCTGCTTATAAGAGCATCTGGGTCGGAAAGAAGTTTCCAACCAAGCTTCGCCAACAATGCTAAGTTGAAGAAATGAAATTTTCGGAAACCTAGACCACCAACATCTTTTGAAACACATAGTTTGTTCCATTGAAGCCAACTAATACCTTTACCACCGTCTTTCCGCGAACTCCACCAATAAGAATTAATCATTTTTTGAATTTCATCTCCAAGAGAACTCGGAAGGAAAAACACACTCATACAATATGCTGGAAGCGCTTGGGCAACATATTTTATGAGTACATTTTTCCCGGCTTTTGACAAAGGTTTATTTCTCCATCTTTGTAGATGTGTCCGCAAATTATTCTGAATGTACCCAAAAATCTCTCTTTTGCGTCTCCCAATAAGAGAAGGAGACCTAAATACCTACCACATTGCACCTGAATCTGAACTCCCAGAATATCAACAATCTCTTGTTGCTGCACCTGATTAACATTCGAGCTGAAATGGACGCATGATTTTCCCAAATTCACCGCCTGGCCAGAAGACATCTCATACTGCTGCAAAATATTTCTTACATGTTGTGCTTCCTCTTTATTAGCCGAGAAAAAAAGATAAATGTCATCCGCAAATAACAAATGAGAAATAGCAGGAGCCCCTCGACAAATCTTTGCGCCACGAATCACACCATCAGATTCAGCCTTTCGCAGCATAGCAGTCAGACCCTCGGCACATAATATGAAAAGATACGGTGATAATGGATCCCCTTGTCGAAGCCCACGGTGAGGAACAATAGGACCGACCTGCTTGTCATTAATAATCACCGAATAAGATACCGACTTCACACATAACATAACCAATTGCACCCATTTATCATCAAAACCCAATTTTAACATAATTTGTTCAAGAAACGACCAATCTATTCTATCATAAGCCTTGCTTATATCAATTTTTAAGGCTACGACTCCTTTCTTGCCCTTTGTCTTCATCTTCATATGGTGCATAATCTCAAAAGCAACCAGAACATTATCCGTGACAGATCTTCCTTTGACAAAAGCCGACTGAGAGTCTGATATGATCATCAGGAGTACTTCTTTAAGCCTATTAGCAAGCACTTTTGACAAAATCTTATACAAAACATTATACAACGATATTGGTCTAAGGTCCTTCATCGACTGTGGATTTTGGCATTTCAGAATCAGAATTAAATTAGTATCCATTAGACCGGGGGGAAACTGAAGATGCGAGAGCCAAGACTTACCAGCTTTAAAAATGTCTTCACCCAAGATATCCCAAAAACGTTGATAAAAGTAGCTTCTTTAAATTCAGCAATTGTGAACGGTCTAAGAATAAGATTATTCTGGGCTGGAGTTACCTTTATACCGACACATTCCAATTCCACAGAGCCCCTGTCTTCCCCCTAATGAAAATAATTTTCGAAAATAATCATAAGCTATGTCCCCAAAATCTTCTTCATTTTCATGCCAAACCCCATTAAAATTATGTATTTTGTTGGGTAGAAATTTGCATATAGGTCACGTATTTAACAGCATATATCTACCACTGAGTAATAACATGTACTAAGCAAACATTTATTTGCCTATTAAGTACATTAGTATGCAGCCAATTCCATGTTTAACCCCAATCCACTCCATTTAAAAAAAAAAAAGGAACATCAAACGAAAAAGGATTAATGCAAGAATTGAGGAAGAATTATTTGTGTTGGTTTTGTCTAATTAATTTTGGTTATTTCAGTACTATTTTCGAAATATTCTACATTAATTGGTTGTTTTTAAATAAGTTGGGAGTACTGGTTGTAGGGGAGGAAATAAATCTCAAATAAACTGAAAGATACAAGGTTCGAACCCTAATTAATACCCTTATAAAGGGTGAGTGGTACCATTTGAGCTACAAGCTAGTGGTTACATTAATTGGTTGTTCCTTTTTACTTCATTTCGATTACGTTTTTACTAGAATCTAGAATTGTCTGCATCAATATTCTACCATGTCTAATACAACACTCATATTTTTACATATATATAGCAATTTCTTGATTCTTGACACAATTCTTGTTGGGTCTTACTAGTTAATTAAAATTTGGACGCAACTGCATCTCATTGTCAGAATTTTTATTGTTTTAGAGGGTGTACAATATAAGGCATGCAATATAAAGTTGAAGGTAATTTTTTGAAGATGATGATTTGAACAATTCGCACATTTTTAGTTGTTGATATGTTTCATATAAACTTGATGCTGTATAGTTTTAAAAAAAAAAAAAACTTTTGCTCTCTCTATAATCTATATATAGCAAAATGCAATAACACCCCCTAATTAAACTTGGTCATATATCTCATTCACCTCCCCTATCAAATTAAAATTTAATGTTTAGATACTCGAAAAAGAGGTTTTTGTGACGATAAAATGTTGCCGCAAAATGCAAATAATTTGACACGTAACCTTATGCAAATACATTACTTGCAACGACGGTGTTGTCACAAATATTTTAGTAATTTTCAAACCTTAATGGATTTTTTGGGGCAAATCTCACATTCCCATATATTCTCTTTGAGTATCATTGTACTCTCTTGTACTCCTAATTGTATATATCATTTTACCCCTTTATACTCCTAATTAGTATCACTTGAACCCCTTATGCTTTTAGAATAGTATTTCATAATCATATACTCAAAACAATGACCATTTTATCATTACCTATTAGTTTTATCAAAATAAAAATTATTTAAAAGCATTTAATATTAATAAAATTGTACTTATTTTATAATTAACTTCACAACTTGATTAATTAACACTTAATATAAAATCTATTATATTTAACATTTAGTTCTTATTATTTAACTTTAATATAGTCCCTATTAAATTAATATATAATAGGATATTTCTTTTAGCTAATACATTTATAACTTTTTATTTATTATTTATCACAAACTTAAAATTATATAATATATATAATATAATTTTATTAAATATGTGACATTATTAGTATTGTTCAATTATTGATTGAATAATAATAATTTAATAAAAACTATGTTAAATAGAAAAAACGTTATTTGTGTGGTTAATTTTTTTAATACAAAATGTTATTTTACAATCTAATACATAACTTTTAGATTATGAAAACAAATGTATGAATGTATTAATTTACAGAAAATAACCTACAATATAATTATTTAAAGAAACTAATTTCAATAAATAGCAAATGAATTTTTCAAAAATATATATATATATGTATTTGATGCCATTATTAAATCAAAATAACCTACAATATAATTATTTAAAGAAACTAATTTCAATAAATAGCAAATAAGTTTTTCAAAAATATATATGTATATATGTATTTGATGCCATTATTAAAATAAAATAATAGTAAGGACAATTAGGTCAAAGTATAGGAGAATTAAATGATATTTAAATTGCATAAGGCCATAAAGTGATACAAATTGATAGTACAATGGGGTAAAGTGACATAATTGAAAATACAATGGGATAAAGTGATATTCAATGAGAGTATAGGGGGTAAAGTGAGATTTTCCCCCTTTTTAATTTGTAATTAACCCAAATATCAGGGTAATTTTTGTAATTATCCCTAAATTATAATTATTTCTTTTTTCAAAACAAATCATGCATCAAGAGTCAATAGAGATGTTTTTATTACTAAACTGCTCTTACTTTCTTTATTCCTTTTAAACACTACACACAATACATTTTCTCTCTCTTCTCTTTTTTTCTTAATTACCGCCAAAAATAATCGAAAGATGGTAACCGCAATATAAACTAATATCGTAGAGTAAATTGCCACAATAAAAATACAAGATAATTGGATCATGATAACAACGATATAAATTATATCGTTCGTTTATATTGTTGAGCAAATTGCCAAATGCCACGATATAATTTACATAATGTATTTATATCATGAGGAGTCAACACATATCGTGGCTCACGGAACCCATATAATATGTCGTGGAAACCAATAAATAAGATATTGGGGTGAGTTATAATTGTCAAAATCAAAATTCTTTATTGAAGGGTATTTTTGGTAATTTGGGTAAAAACTTTGTGGCACGATCATGTGACAGAAACTTTAGAGTAGTAAAGGCATTATAGTCTTTTAAATTCATAAAATTTATATAATTATAGAAAAGTGACGTATTTAGAGGAAAATTAGTGTAAATAGCATCACACTATCCGAAATAGTTACTTAAAGATTCTATCATCACATAAATCCATGTTAGTTTGCCATGGGCAGAACTGATAATGGACCGGGTTGGGACGACAACCCCACCTTGCTTTTGAAATTTTTTGGGTTGGGTCGGGCCGACCCAAATTTGGTTGGACCACAGAAATACATGACCCCAATCTAGTCCATATGTACATTTTGTACACTTAAATTGTCGGGCCAAGCTAACCCGGCCCATGGGCAATCAGGTTGGGCCAATTCGAGCCTGAAAGTTTATTGCCCAATCCAGCCCAAAACTCGGGCCGGGCTGAATTTTGCCGGCTCTAGCCTTGGACCGTGGAGGTATTATAGCACGAGTCTGTTAGGTCGTCTCTCGTCTCTCGTCTCTGATAGGTTCATTTTCTTGACAATTGACTATAAATAAATGAAAATGGAATTTTGGGCCAGAACTCGAACCGTACATTTAAAATTTAAGCAATTGGGCTTGGCTATTTTGACCTGATACCCATATTAGCGATGCTTAGTTTTACCCAACCCTATACACACCTTTGGGCTATTCATTTTAATTCACATTTTAATGGCAGCCCTATAAACTAACTAAAAGGACGTTATAAATAGAGCCTAACCTTCATAATAAACAGAAGTACTATTACTTTCTCAAAAAAAAAAACAGAAGTACTATTAAAAAAAACGTAGTGATACCATTATCAATATCAATACAATATAACTATTAAAACTCGTAATTTGAAACTTGTACCAATAATTCCAATTTCCAAGATCTCATTAAAAAAAAAAAAAAAAGTTGACTCAAATTCACATTACCATAGTAACATGTTATAGAACTTAATGGTTCCAATCACATCATGTTGTAACATTCGCCAAAACAAATCTGGAAGAACATAAAATTCCATGATGCAACCAAATAAGCAGCCGTGGAATGTGCAAAAAATTCCACAATCAATGCCACAAATAGAGTAGAATATTTTATTTAATAAAACAAAGAAAAAAAAGTGTTTTTTTATTTTTCCTTCTTCTAAATTCTAATTCCACAACACCGCCATAAATGGTGGAGGGTTTGGAACAGGCAAGACATTTTTCTTCTCAAAAATCAACCCAAGGGTCAATATGACTAATGCAAGACCCAGCCATCTTGGGTTCCAATTTCCAATCAATAGTTTTTTGCCAAACTTTTTGGAAAGTAGGATTTTGTAGCTTTCACACAGTCATTTACTTTGGTTTCTTCACATTCACATCATCGATTATAAATAGCACATTAAATCTTCATTATATTTCAAAAGTGGAGCCAATAAACTTTTTATTAAGTTATAGTTTCCCATCTGCACCACATTTGGCCTTCAACAAAATTTCATCTCCATGGCATCACAATACACTTCAAAGGCACTAACACTTTTGGCTCTTGCTCTTGCTTTAGCACTTTCCATGAAAGGCACTCTAGGTTAGTTACTAAATCGCATTTCAATAGTATGCACAATTGTGCGTACACAAACGACATATATCAATTTTTCATAATAGGTCAACACGAGAAACTATGAAGAGACAATCTCCCCTTAACACACAGGCGTAGCAAGGGGTACTTCCCTAGTCCGGCCTAGGCCACAAAGAAAAGGAAAATATATGTTTTGACTAAGAGAAATAAAAAATAATTAGGCTAGGGATAGTCTGATATGCTGACTACGCCAATGATATTTTCAATATTATTACCTTTTTAATTAGTACTATAAATGGAAAGTCCGAATTTTTTTTTTCCAAATTCATATTCTTATTAAAAACTATAACTTTTGTTACTAATGTAGGAAACATTGAGTGTGAAAATCTCGACAAGGACTCATGCGCGTATGCGGTATCATCTACGGGGAAACGGTGTGTGCTAGAGAAGCACGTGCTTAGGAGCGGAGCGGAGAAGTACGCGTGTGGTACATCAGAAATCGAGGCGGATAAAGTTAAGGATCGGGTCGAGACGGACGAATGCATCAAGGCGTGCGGCCTTGATAGGACGACGATCGGGATATCGTCGGATTCGCTTTTGGAACCGAATTTTGCCCGAAAGCTTTGCTCCAAGGAGTGCTATGGCAATTGCCCTAACATTGTTGATCTTTACTTCAATCTTGCTGCTGGAGAAGGTATTCATTCATTTATGTCCTAATTTGTTCACTATAACTTAATTAAATGGTTTATTCACGTGTATCTAGTTTATAGAAGTGCAATTAAAAATACATTTATTTTGATTAGTTATGTACTTGATAAAATAATTTAAAAAAGAATAATGATTTGCTTGGCCAAGAGAATGACTATTGTATTGTTTCATAAACATGAAAAGCCCATGATTTTTATTTGTTATTCTTGGCAATGGGCATCGAATAATATGTTCCACGTATCTTTCTTGATTTTGTGGCCATTCCATAAACTTTAACTTTTTGTTAAATTTAAAAGTTAAAACTTGCACTGAAAAAAATTACAACTGTCTACCAATACAATCTTTTACTTAATTGACATTTGTTTGCTTACAAAATAATCCGAACAAAATTGGCACATAATTTAATTGCATTTTGTGAACTATACGGACTAGCTATATATAGTAATTTATAAAATTCAAAAAATAAAAAAAATAATTATAGTTAACTAACTTAAATTTCTCAAAAATTTACATTGATATTGGCAGGGGTCTATCTTCCCAAATTATGTGAAGCACAGGGAGCAAACGTGCGGCGTGAAATGACGGAAATTAAAAGCTCTGGATATGTAACTCCTGCGCCAGAATCACCCCAATATGTCAACGGCGTTAACTTCCTATATGCCCCGTCAATGGCCCCTTTCTAGATTTCTTACTTATATTTTGGCTTTTAAAATTAAACTATTATCTATTAAATGGGTTCCAATATTGAACTAGCTAGATTACTATTAATTAGGAGTGTCCTAAAAATAAATTATATGTTTTTGTTCGGTTTGTGATGTCGGTCGTGGTTGTAACATGATACTTATGGATGAATAAATTATGATCAACTATTTGATTACCGACAAAAATTGTGTGATTTTTAATTAATAAGAAAATTTGATGTGTTGTAATGATCGAAGAGTAGAATCATCCTGTGGAATAATCTATTGCCTTTTGCTTTCTTCACTTTTCTATAGACTATGCAAATAAAAACGCGATTTGAGTCGATTCCAGAGGTATCGATGGAAGTTCAATATTAATTTTATATTAAGTGCAATCTCTAATCTATGAAATAAATAATTGCAATTAGCATGATTGCGCGTTGATTGAAACACTAAATAAACGAGTTATAAATTGATATTAATTGATTACTATAATCGAATGACTTTAACTTTAAGATATTAGTTTATGTCGCACGGAAATGCTGAAGAATTGTGCACCATCAAGAAGAGGATTATTATATTTGATGTACAGAGCGGATTAGCACCAAGAAATCCTCGACAAACCGGAATCGTAAAACCGGAAACATCCAATCACCCCACTTACTCACTTAGTCCCGCTTAGGCGTATTTTGGCCACATTACGCTATTCTTCCAGTCAAACCCGCCTAATTCTATCTATTCCCCGATGATTCCCGCTCAAACCCCGCCTAATCGCTAAGTTGTAGTCTATCGCCATCTAACACCCAACGTTTTTTAGAATAAGGCTATACAGTCAAAATTCAAACTTTGCTGCCACGGCTTTAACTAATTTTGTGGTGTCAAAGACTCTGAATACTTTGACATGCTCCAATTTGAACATCCACTTAACATTATTCGAAAACTTGCTATATACTCTTTCAGAAAAAAGGAAAAGAAAAGAAAAGAAAAGAAAACTTGTTATATACATGTATGTGTGTTTATGCACTTGAGTTTCACTTGAGTGATCACCTCAAATTTAATTTTTTTTTAAATGAAACCTCGATTTCTGTTTTAAGTCTAATCAAAGTCTTTTTCCAAACGGAAATATCAAAGAACATCTAACGTGGATAGTTTTTTTTTTTTTTCAATTTCGCCAATAAGTCACACGTCACACGTGAGCCATTAATTCACTAATGCACAATTTTTAAATATTTAAGGAATATTTTAAATACATAATACGTATTGTATGAATATAGGATGAATCATCATATTCAAATAGAAAATTCACTAAACAAATTACATATGAGCCCACAAAAAACCAACAAAGAAGATGCTGATAAATAATTTTTTTTGAGCTAGATGCTGATAAATAATTGAGTATCAGTAAAGAAGCAAAAAGGCTCACGACCATGCCAAGAGCCGGTTTTGTGATTTGGCTTTTGATTTCGATCGTTGACGTTGGACTAGTAGGGGTGAAAATATATAATAATAATAATAATAATAATAATAATAATAATAATAATAATAATAATAATAATGGTTGCTCTCAAAAATACTTCTCTCCAGCCGATCAGCCTTCGGGTCGAACTCCTACGAATATCCCTTACTTCACGGTGGAGGTCATTCATCCGTGCTGACCAGTCTTGGTCCTCGACGAGTGCGCCTCCTCCGCCGACCTCTCTCACCGAACTCCGGAGGGACCATAGGTGGAGGGACCACAGGTGGCGGGACTACAGGCGGAGTTGGTGGAGAAAGCATCTCCTCAGCCGCCTTTCCACCGTTTGCTCGACGGCCCTAGTAATGAAACCATCCAACTGTTCAAAAAACATTGGGCCCAAATTAACACTACTGCACCAGACATGGGTGTTTGCCCATCCACCCCTGCCCTCGGAAGACGTTGTCCCTCGCCCTCCACCGGGGGTGGCGGAGGCGGAGGCCTAGTGTTTTCTTGTGTAACTCCACCGGAGTATCTCCCAGCGGCGTGCGATTCAGGTCTTCCTCCAAATTCCTCCTTACATCTCCATAACCACCGCTCGAAGCTCACGTCTCCGCTCAATGTTTCCCACAGACAACGCCAATTGGTTGCTCTCAAAAATACTCATCTCCCGCCGATCAGCCTTCGGGTCGAACTCCTACGTGAAACCTGCACAAATAGGGGCCTGGGGGGGCTCCGGCGTACCCTCTCCAATGCTTAAGTCAGAAACTTGGAAGAGAAGCAAGAGGCAAAAATGTAATGTGAAAGTAAAAATGTGATTAGGTTAAGAATGAACCTGGACTTGGGCTTTTATACTTTAGCCCGGATTAAGGTTTCCGTAAAATCTGGGATTCTGTTACGATTTGGTACCAGAGTCATGATTAAGATAGGATCGGTAAACCCTAAAATCCGGGATTCTGTTACGATTTGGTACCAGAGTCATTATTAAGATAGGATCGGATCTTCCAAAATCCTAATTTACTTCCATAAGACCTCGGTCCCGAACTGACCTGCGGCACCTCGGATCGGCGTGCTAATATCCAACTATTGGAAGCACCTCCAAGGCACGTCTTCAGGACCCCTTTACTCCTGGTGCCGAACTAGATCCTTTCAGATTGACCCTATTCCTCAGGACTTAGCAAGTTGGCCATCCCTTAGGACTTAACAAATCGATCATATGCTTAAGGTTTATCAGGTCGGCCCAAAGGATTATGGCTTAGCAGGTCGGCTTAACACGTAGGGCATAGCAGGTTAGCCTAATGCGTAGGGCATAGCAGGTCGGCCCAATGCACATGGCATAACAGACCAACCCAATGCACACGGACATAGCAGGTCAGACCAGTGCCTTGGGCTTAACAGATTGGTCCTATGCTTAGGGCTTAGCAGATCGGCCCAAAGGCTTACGGCTTAGCTGGTCGGCTTATTGCGTTGGGCTTAATCAGGTCAGCCCAATGTCTAGGGCCTGGCAGGTCAACCCCATGCCTAGGACTTAGTGGATCGGCCCAATGCGTAGGCCCATCAGCTCGGTTCGAACTTATTTAACCATATGATGGGCTTAGCAGCCCAGCCCAACAAGCAAACTTAACAGGTCGGCCCGGTACTGATTTAACCCTTATCAAATAATAATAATAATAAAAAAAAATTGAAATATTAAGAGACTATTTGGGGTTCATATATGAAAAAACACCAAAAAGAATTAGTTTACCTACCATCATTTTTCCATCTAATATCCCTCTTTCCAGTATAAGTCCAAAACATATTTTTCTCTTCCCAACCCTAATTAAGAAAAAAGACAAATACTATCATCTTATGAACGAATTAGGCATAAAAAAAAAAATTGTGGTTATTTTTCTAAATTAGGAAAACGATCAAACATTAAAACAGAAAAAGGGAAATAAAATATTGAAGCGTGTGGGCTATTATGCGCCTACCACAATTTTTTTTTCTTTTTTTTGAGGTGCCTACCACAATTGTCCCTCCGTAAGCCCATAGCCCCCACTTGAAGTTGAATATCTACATAAAAAAGAAGCCTAATACTACTACTACTAGTAAGGGCAACCCATTATTCCATGTCTTAATGCTAAAAGAATTTTCTGGTCAATTAATAATGGGTCCTAAGTCATGACTTGCCTTACTGGTAAAACATATTTTTAGTGACAAGGAAAAAATGTTTATTGTTTTTAGTTTCAATATTTTTCATTGAACTATTTAACAATTAAGGGAAAATAGAACTCTTAAGAAATTGGAAACATACACTTCAAAAAGTCATATAAGGGTCTTGAATCCTTGGTCCAATATGTGACATTGTGTCACAACTCAACCCTTTTGAAAAGACTTATCAAGAGCAAGGGAAATAATTTTTGTTTAAAGGAAAAGACATGCTATCACTCAATAACTTTTTTTTTACTAGAATCACTTGTTAGTATGTTGGTAAGACGTTTATAAAAATTAAAATCTAGACATGTCTGAGACTCTGAATTTGATTCTTATCTTGTTTTCTCCCTTACCAAGATTTGTACTGAAAAAATGATATTTTCATTGCTTTCTTTTGAATCATAAATTAAGGTTGTAACTGACCTCAATGTTTATAAGATATGTTGAAAGAGTTGGGTTCAAACATTTTGCCCGATAACACAAAATTCAATTTGAAATTAATTTAAAATGATTTTTTATCTAAAAAAATATAAGTAAAAACTTAGTAAAGTATGCTTTAAATATGTTAATTATCTACGCATGATCTATTTCGATCATAATACCAGAGTAGTCTACTAGAAATATAGTTAAAGTTGATCGCGTAAAACTATCGCAAATATATAAAAGTAAAAGAAGCTCTCACTTTGAAAATGAGGTTTTTCCAGTATTATAAAATGTGTTAGGCGCTAGTTGGGCGGCAGACTGGGGTCTAGCGTCTAGGTGGAGCTTGAGCGGGTTAGGCGGGACCTGGACGGGATTAGGCAGGGCCTAATTATAAGAATAACGTAGGCGGACTAGGGCCAGCGCGCGATTTTACTTAATCTGTCGGAGTTAGATGGAGATTTTTAAGATAAAGGGTTTTTCTATTCCAATCTTGAAATAGAATATCCGTTTATTATTCTTTTTGGAAATTACAATTTTAAAAATGTCTTCCTATTTTCTCTCTCTCTTTTTTATGGGGAGTATTATTTGGGATAGTGGGTCAATTATATCAACATCAAATAATGAGGAATTGTGCTGAGGTCTCTATTGAAGAAAGATCCATCATATCCCATGTTGTTTAAGTACGTAAATAGGTATGTGGCTTACAAATAAATAGTTTCTATTTTTATGTCGATAAATGCTTTTTTGGGGACACAATCGTACGCCCGAATATGAGTTGATAATATTTGTTGGACGAGTGCTTATTTGCTTAGGAAAATATTTTTGTCCTGCAGTGTATCTCAATTAAAATAAAATTTCTGTATTTTAAATAAAAAAGGACAATAATTAATTATTTATTGAGGCTGCCCATAGCCACGGGCCTCACCGCCAAAGAAGAAGTCAAAAATGGGGGAGGGGGAAAATAATAAGTCCAAAAAATATCAACGATCTTTACAAGGGACACGCGCAACTTATGGTGACGTGTACACATCCAATAGGTGAGATAGAATCATAGTAGGTACGCTCTCCTATTAAACTGGTACCCGAGCTAGAATTCCATGCTACGCGACACAATTTGTTTTGAAGATTGCTGATTCATCCCACATTAATATTAGGGTACTTAAAAAAACGCCCTAAAATTGCTAAATAATAAAAACTCTAGATGTTTTCGAAAATTACAAAAACTCGTAAAATTTGATTATGTCTTAATTTTTTTGATTTTTCTTATTCATAAGCAAAAAATAGTATAAACTTTCAGATATATATATATAGAAATATTACAGTTAATTATCCTCTTAAATTTAAGACATAATTAAACTTATAGTTTTTTTTTAAATTTTGAAACTTTTCTTAATTTTTTTATAATTAGCCAAATTCCAAGGCTTTTTGTTTGTAATTATCTCTTATTATTGTTATTGTTTGAGGAGCATTGTAGATAATATTTTGTAAAGAGATCCATCCCTTAATTGATATGTAACAAGAGGGAAATTGCAAACTTCAAAAGGCGTATTTTTTAATCTAAATATGCATATTTTAGTCCATGTATCATTTTCTTTTTACCATTTAAGGCATCATATAAGTTAAGTTTTGTCGTGTAAGCCAAATTTAATCACATTGCCCAAAATATTCCTTCAAATATTTTTCTCAAACGATCGACGTATGACATTCTTCAAGCTTCAAATCAAGAATTTTTACAATTGTAGAGTCCTATAATCCTATTGTCAATTTGAATTCGAGCATGACCATTTTTGCTGTTGGGTGAAATTTCGGGAAAGGTTTCTATTTCAAAGAAAAATGGCTAAGTGTATAAGTGTTTAGGCTTAGTCGAGGCTTGAATTTGATTCAATCTCCGCAAGACGAAAACGCCCCATATCAGGGGCGGAGCCAGGACAATCGGTAAGGGAGGGCCAAGATTAGGGGTGTCAATCTTGTCGTGTTTCGTGTTGGCGGCTCGTATTCCGACACGATATTATAGGTCTGACACGAACCCGAACACGACTCGTTCAATTATTTGTGTCAAGATACACGGCACAAACACGACCCGTTTATGACACGAATAATCCAAAACGACACGAAATATCTATATAATTTAAAGTTGGCACGGAAAAATAAATAAAAAATGGAGAAAATTTTAAAATTACAAATAAAAAATACATCGTTAAGTTGGTGCCGAGTTATCGTGTCGTGTCAGAAATTGATGCCTCTAGCCAATAGCAAAAAACAAATGACATTTGTGAATATGTACAAGATAATAAAGTTTATATATTATTACATTTGTATCAAAAGAATATATTAATATTCATTAGTAAATTTTTACAAAATACATCATTAAATCCTTAACATGTTCAGAGTCTTTTGTGGATATCACGAAAACTAGACAATTTAATTTATTCTTTTTTTTTATAATTTCTTTTCAATATATATTAGCAAATAATAATGAGAAACCCATCTTTTGATGAATAGAAAATATAATTTTAAGATGATAATAAGATAAAATAAGACCCACAAAATCACCAATTTAACTTACTAAAATTCATGGAATAATTTTTATCCAACAAAATCATGAGGGAGGCCAAAATACTAAATATTAAAAATATAGGTACTAAAAAGAAAAAAGAAAAAAGTTTGGGGGGGGCCAGGCCCCCCTGAGCCACATGGTGGCTCCTCCCCTGCCCCATATACAAAACGGTTCTGACGTACGTCCCTAAGATACAATGACTATTTTAGTTTCGAGTTTATAACACTTGCAAACTCAAAACACAGCGAACAACAATATGTTTCTAACTTTCAATATTTTGGAGGAAGTATGTCAATATGCAGATTATGCAAATGACCGGTTTTTATGCTTGTGATTTATGAATTTCGTTTCTAAAATCATCTGCAGGGGCATCTGTTATATAGACAAGCAAGTGTCCGTACCGAAAATCACGTCTTTTGGCTCAAAAAGGCAGGTTTTGAATGAACAAACGCTTAACTTCTGCACTTCGCATCGACGCACGACCTGGCGCACGACCCATGCGTGGGTACGAACCAAAATGACAAAGTTATCGCCGTCGCGGCCCGTGCTCGGATCGCGTCTGAGTTAAGTTCGACCGACGACCCGACGCGACGGCCGTTTGCGTTCACTCGTACTCGGGTGCGAACACTTCCCAGTTGGAAAAATCCATTAATTAATTCAAAAATTAATTATTTATTTGTTTTTAAAGGTTTCCAAAAAGAATAAGGGCCTTGAAGCCCAAGCCCGCGCCCCTGACCCGGGCCGACCGGCGGCGCGCTTGTGTGCTTTGAACCAAACCCATAAGCATGTTGGTCCTCACCCCTTTGAAAACTTGGGTGCCCCCAAGGGCCCAAACCCATAAGTCCAACTTGGGATAAATATAGTGTGCAAACTTTGCCGCTTTATCATACATGTGATGGAGCATTTTTCGTTCCCCACATTTTCCATTTTCCATATCTTTTACTTGTATTAAGTGGCTAACTTCTAGCATTAATTTCTCATTCACCCGGAATTGGTTTTGAGAAATTCCAAATGATATTCTCATCTACTCTCTTAGTAAAATTTTTACAAATAATTTAATTCAAATTTTCACTAATGAAAACCACTTAATTATTTGGTTAAAATCGGGTCAACACCCATTTTACCAAACAAACAATCCCAACATTTGCCACACCCTATAGGTACTAAAATATTTATGCAAGTTTACCCATAATAAAAATATTAATTGTCCTCCTATTTTTCAGATACAATGTTTAGGTATACAATGGGCATAATAATAGCATAATTCTGAATGCGAGTTATACCTGACCACGGGCCATGCCACACCCATATCTCCCTAAAACCAACCCACTGACCGTGGGCAGGTCACTCGTTGTCCCGGGTCGAGGGGTCTGACCTTTACTGGCTTTATCGACCTTTACTGGACATAGTTTCTAAAGGTGAAGTCAATAAAGATGCATGTGTTTCGACTCGACAATTAACTATCAGATAGACCATTTTGTTTAAGTCTTTAAATATAAATGTAAATTTTCTAAATTTTTACTATCTCCGCAAATGTATAGATAATGCATCACCTTAGTGTAAATATCAAATTTTCTTATGTTATGAATCCTTTTAATTTAGGATATTACATTTTTCATTCTATAATTTCCTTTATTTTAGGATATTATTACTTTTTATTACTATCATGTACCTTGACTAATTTAATATAATTTCATTTTATTCATTATATCCAATTGGAGCGTGGAAATGTTTAGGTGGAGTTGGAATATCATGGCTTACTAAATTATTTAATGTTATTCTAAAAACTAAGAAAATGCCTGAATGAATGGAGAAAAGGTATATTGATACCTATATATAAAAACAAAGGGGATATACAAAATTGTGCAAATTACAGGGGAATTAAATTAATAAGTCATACAATGAAACTATGGGAAAGAGTTATAGAAGCAAGAATAAGAAATGAAACTAGTATATTAGATAATCAATTTGGCTTCATGCTAGGAAGATCCACAATTGAAGCTATACACTTAATTAGACGATTATGTGAACAATATAATGAGAGAAAACAAGATTTACATATGGTTTTTATTGATCTTGAAAAGGCATACGATAGAGTCAACCGTGATATAATGTAGCGCGTATTGGAAAAAAGAGGAATAAAAATAGCCTACATAGATGCCATAAAAGATATGTATGATGGTATAACAACATGTATCATGACACCAACAGGAATATCTAGTGAATTCCCAAACACTATAGGTTAAGCCCGTACCTTTTTATCCTAATAATTGATGAAATCACTAAACACTTACAAAAATCCATCCCTTAATGTATGTTATTTGCGGACGATATAGTTTTAATTGATGAAACAAGGGAATGAGTAAATGCAAAATTGGAAGTTTGGAGAGAAGCACTTTTAGAATCAAAAGGTTTTACTATAAGTAGGCTAAAACAGAATACATGGAATGCCACTTTAGTAAAAACAATGAACAATGAGACGAATGCTAAAATTGATGGACATGAAGTGAGTATAACAAAGAGTTTTAAATACTTAGGATCTATAATTGAAGAGAACGGAGAAATCAATAAAGATGTCACACATAGGATCCAGACGGGTTGGAATAAATGGAGGAGTGCATCTTCTATCCTTTGTGACCGTAAAATACCATTAAAATTGAAAGGAAAATTTTATAAAACGGCCATAAGGCCCGCAATGCTTTATGGAGCAGAATGTTGGGCTAAATATGAACACGAACAAAAAATGAGGGTAACAGAGATGAGAATGCTAAGATGGATGTGCGGACACACTAGATTAGATAGAATAAGAAATGAACACATTAGAAACAAAGTGGGAGTAGCACCAATAGACGAGAAAATTAGAGAAACACGATTAAGATGGTTTGGACATGTTTATAGGAGACCTTTAGATGCACCTGTGCGACGTTTAGAAGGTAGAGAATCACTCACACAAATCAAAAGAGGAAGAGGTAGGCCTAAAAAGATGAAAAAATCTATTAAACATGACATGTTATATCTAGAAATAAACGAAAATATGGCTTATGACCGTAAACAATGGCGCGATATGATCCATATAGCCGACCCCACGTAGTGGGATTAAGACTTAGTTTGTTGTTGTTGTTGTTGTATTCATTATATCCAATGACTTTAAAATATGAGATCGATAAATTTTGCAGCTAGAAATCCCCTAGTTGTGCTGTTGCAAACTTGCAAATATTGAAATCCCCCTAATTAGTAATTATGCTACAAATATATAAATATTTTTTATCATGCTTGCAAATATACTAGAGTTGATTTCTGCAAATCTATTCATATTAACTCACTGGAATTGAGTTGGGATCTTCTATTCCAGGATGGTGTTTCATCTCCTGTTACACCGCATGGATGATTGTCATGTGTATAAATGTTACCATATTAAAATCCCACAATTTAGGCTTGATTTATGCTCCAAAATTAATATGGTAACATTTATACACGTGGCAATCATCCGTGCAGTGGAATAGGAGATGAAACATCATCCTGGAATAGAAGATCCCATCTGCCTTGAATTAACCCTAAACCCAAAAGTAAATATTGGATTCTCCTTTCTCGTAACAAATCGAAATTTTGGAGGCAAATAAGGGAGGTATTTAAAATTTTCGGATAATATCGGATTCTCTTTTCTCCTTACAAATCGAAATTTATTATCCGAATAACGGAGGTGTTTAAATTTACAACACAGTAATTTGAAAATATTCTCTTACACGATCACACCTAATCATATATCGGACGCTCCATTTTTAATACAAACACAACATTTTATGATATGCGTCGCACTGAATAACTGCCCAGAAAGCCACGTAGGCCTGAACCTTCCCTAGTATCGCCTCCACGGCAAAAATGACGAAAAATCGAAACTCCCTTTCACCTCCTTTCCCCTGCATCTCGGTTGCCACCTCTCCTATATATATACACACATACATACACACCCTTTGCTGCATATTTATCCTCATATCTTCCATTCTACATCCTTATCTCCATTCACTTTCGATTTTCTTCGAAATTTTCAATGACTATTTCCACCCTCACCGGATTGTTGAACCATGTCGCCGGAATATTCCCTTCCAGGCGTGCCATCTCCGTCTCCGGGAAGTTCGATCTCACCCATGCACAACTCCATCAACTCGTCGAAGGCGCCGCCGCTCAACTCATCTCTGCTGGCGTTAAGCCCGGCGACGTCGTTGCGCTTACCTTTCCCAACACCGTTGAGGTAGAGTTTGTTCATTTTACGAAAATAAATTAGTACTGATGGATGTTTTGAAATCATAATATCCTAGTCCGTGAATGAATTTTATCTCTGCTGAATTCAATTAAATTAATCGATTTGTTTGATTCTTTTGACCAATTTGATCTTCAAGGGCAGGAATGTGTTTTTTCTTGTTTTTCACGCTATGTTATGTTTTTCTCATCGTTTTCGATGGCGTGTTATTTTTTATAGAGTAACGGTTTTGACGAAGAGACATGATTTTGACTCAATTTATTGTTTATTTTATTTTTAATTCGATTGCAGTTTGTTATAATGTTTTTGGCCGTGATACGAGTCCGGGCAACGGCGGCGCCGCTGAACGCAGCGTACACTTTTGACGAATTCGAATTCTACTTATCGGACTCGGAATCGAAACTCTTACTCACTTCAAAAGAAGGCAACGAGCCGGCTCAGGCCGCCGCCGCGAAGCTCAGTATTCCTCATCTCTCAGCCACGCTGCCCGCCGCCGATTCTGAAATTCAATTATTTCCAACTCAGTCCGACGTTGACACCGACTCGCTCTCTAAACTCACTAACGACCCATCCGACGTGGCACTCTTCCTCCACACCTCCGGGACCACGAGCCGACCCAAAGGCGTGCCCTTAACTCAGCAGAATTTGTATTCCTCTGTGCAAAATATCAAATCTGTGTACAAAATAACCGAATCAGACTCAACTGTGATTGTTTTGCCATTGTTTCATGTGCACGGCTTGTTAGCCGGTTTATTGAGCTCACTTGGAGCCGGAGCCGCTGTGGCTCTGCCTGCCGCAGGGAGGTTCTCTGCTTCGACTTTTTGGTCCGATATGATTAAGTATAACGCGACCTGGTACACTGCCGTGCCAACAATACATCAGATCATACTCGATCGCCACCTCAGCAGCCCTGAACCCGTTTACCCAAAGCTTCGGTTCATCCGAAGCTGCAGTGCGTCTTTGGCACCTACGATAATGGCTCGGCTGGAGGAGGCGTTTGGCGCGCCCCGTTTTGGAGGCATATGCGATGACTGAAGCTACGCATTTAATGGCATCGAATCCGTTGCCCGAGGACGGCCCGCATAAGCCTAGCTCGGTGGGTAAACCCGTTGGCCAAGAGATGGCTATATTGGATGAGAGTGGGGTGGTCAAGGGCCTAATGCCAATGGCGAGGTTTGCATAAGGGGTCCCAATGTGACAAAAGGTTACAAGAATAATCTGGAGGCTAATAAATCAGCTTTCCTGTTCGGTTGGTTCCATACCGGAGACTTGGGGTACTTTGATTCAGATGGATATTTGCATCTTGTTGGCAGAATTAAAGAATTGATCAATCGCGGAGGTAAACTTTTATGATTAACAATACCATTTACCTTCTTACAATTGTTGTGTCATTGATATCACAATATATTAGAATTCAAAAGCTGACAGTATGCACACTTAATCATGTTTATCACTTGATCTGATTCACATTCTAGTGTTTAGTGGAGTAACAAAGGCTCGGTGCATTAGCGTTCTTAAATTTGTTTGTGTTACGCCGTCATAAATTGAGTTGCTAATGATGTTTCCCTTGTCAAAATGCTCCATGTTAAAATAACAACTAATGGTGCAATCGCCAATGTTCTAGTACTAGATTACCTGCTTTTACATATGGCATGTTATATTGGTTAACTCCTTAACTACCCAGGAATTCGTTGATGTCACAGATTAGCCAAAGATTTGCCTTTGAGGCTACGATTTCATTTTTTTCATCCTTTTGGAGTTTGAATTTGAAAAAGTGTAACTTCAATACGCATGTGCTTAGCTAAGATTACAGCATTTGGTATCCGTCAGTTGAAGTGCATGTGGCCATCTGTTTCCAGGCTCATGAAGTTGGTCACTTCAGATGACTGGTGTTTCTTTTTCCAGTAAATCTTAATTGTCACTTTTTTCTAATTTCCACCATAGCTTTTTCTATACTTCAAAGTGGTCCATGTAAATCTAAATTTTATAACAGTGCATATTTCTCAGTAAAACCAAATTATGTTTTGTCCATGTAGCTTCTTGTTAGCTGTTGTCCTGCTGATGAATTTGTTCTATACCATGAAATTATATTGACTTTCTTAGGCATTTCATTACATCAAGTTTCTCCAATGTTATTACAGGAGAAAAGATATCACCCATTGAAGTAGATGCTGTTCTATTGTCCCATCCTGATGTTGCTCAAGCTGTTGCATTTGGCGTCCCGGATGATAAATATGGAGAAGAAGTAAGATACACTTCTATTTACCTGCCTCATGTGCATTGGAAATTAGTTGTGTGGATGGACATTTAGTTAGGTGTCTAACTCAATGACTGTTTTACTAGTTGTCACTTGCACAAAATATCCATGACACAACCAACCACTTGGAATGAAATTAGACATAATTAATATTATCCCACCACATTAGAATTTGAGTCAGTGGAGCTTAACTAGCTGAGCTGTGTGTATTACCTTGTCGTGGCCAAATCACATCTTTTTCACTAAGGTGCACCACTTATATTATATGCTTTTATGTGCCCTTAACAAAAATTGTGGGCCATAATTCTGTGATTGGCTTTTAAACAAGACTTTTTATGTCCAAGTATTCTCATGCGGTCATGCCAAGCCTGAACCTGTCACCTTCTACCACTGTAATTTAACCATGTGGCCCTAAGCGTTTACTTTTCTTCTTGCAAACTTTATGATATTTGCTATGATGTGAAGTTTTTCCACTGTTATTGACATACCCTAAATTGACTGGAAAGATCTGTTTTTCCTTCCCTTTTAGTATTTCCAAAAGCTATTTTGTGTTTTTATCTTTTAACTTGATCCAACTGTGGGTTAATTACGAAATACCCTTGAGGTTCAGTCTAATTAAAAGAAACCTATCTATCTTTCAAAATTACAAATACCCCTCAACATTTGTTTATACTTTACAAATTGCACCCTCAAGAGAGGGGTATTTCTTAAGTAATTACAAACATCAATGGGGTATTTGTAATATGTATTACCCTTAAGATATTTTTTGTAATTTACCCTAATTTGAATATTAATGACAGTTGATTATGCTCATTATTTTCTTTCCTATTGTATTCAGATAAATTGTGCTGTTATTCCGAGAGACGGATCAAACCTCGATGAAGCAGAGGTTTCCAGGTTCTGCAAGAAAAATCTTGCTGCTTTTAAGGTTCCAAAGAAAGTTTTTATAACTGATTCGCTCCCTAAAACTGCTACCGGAAAAATCCAGAGGCGAATTGTGTCAGAACACTTCCTTGCTCAGATATCAACTGCGAAGGTCCCCAAGTTTGGAGCCTAAACTCCTTTCAATGGGTAGAATAACAGGTGAAATCTGTTGTCTTATGCACAACAGATGAACAGTCTTAAGTTCTAAATAAAAATATGGAAATTATTTATACCTATAGCCTGTTTCTGACTAGCAAATTTTGGTTCTTCTGTGTCTGAACAATCTAAGGTTCATCCTTTAGTTCTCAGGATTTACTGATGTGTATTGCATCATTCTTGTAAATTCTAAAGACTGAATATTATTGGATTTTTTAGTTTTTGTTAAAGCTGTTGTGCAGTCCTTTTTCCCACTATGTGGGGTCGGCTAGACGGATACACACCAGCATTTACGGTCAAAAATCATATTTTGTTTTTTCCGAGCATTTCATCAAAACAAAGAAAAACAAAATTAAGAGGTATTGGGTAATTTCCAAAATAAATAATATGATCGTCCACGATAAAAGAGGGTATTTTACAGCATAAGTAAACTAGGTATTCTGGTGGGCTGAAAAATGCAGGACCATTGTTGATCTTGAAGATCACAAAACAGTGCACAGTATTACAGTCAACCAAGCAAGGCTACTAGTGATACTATATCTACAAGAAAACAAATACAATACTGTGAAAACATAAACTCAAAAGTGAAAGAATCGTGTTTCAAATGGCACGCGCTTTTATGATGTCCATACTCATTTCACTGGGATCTGTTGCTTGCAGTTCAACTTGAATCCCATCAAGTTCCCTCTTAAATCTGTCCTTTGAGCTGGCATATACCATCTTCATTCTCACCATTGATGTGTCTGGTGACCTGAAAACGTACCCCAAGAAAATTACACGCATACACTAATCAAATAAAATCACTTCCTCTAAAGCTAAAAATTTGGCAAATTTACAAAATTAGCCCTGCAACTAAAAGTCTATCGCAAAAAGATCCTGGAAAATACACGATTTACAAAATAGTCCTGTACGATTTTGCAAAATGGTCTATCGCAAAATGCATGATTTGCAAAATAACCTTGTAACTTGCAATTGAGTATCAATGTTGGTCCTAATTTCCAAAAATTGGGAATTTAGTGAACATTTTACATGATTTTTTTGCAACCTCCCTTTAGTTACGTACATGACTAATTTTGCAACTTTGCCCCTAAAATTTCTCAGATTTTATGTTTAAATCAAACGAAGCTTTGCATTCAATGTATTTAATATTACCATGCAATGAAGAAAATCTTGCTCTTCTGGCATTTTTCAGTGGTGATGAAGTCGAAATCAAAGACAGCATAACGACACTCATCAGAAGGGAGGGCGGCCGCGAAATCATCGTAAGTTTGTTCAGGCTCACCAAGCTTCTCCACCACAACATGTTGACCCTCAATCTTGAAGATGATGAAACGATAGTTTCTCTTTGATTTTAGTTCCAAGAACTTGAGCTTGCAATCATCTTCCACAGCCATTCCAGAACCGGAATTCGCCTGCATGCCCATTGTAAATCATCGATCAACACGACACGAGCTAGAGGGCGAATATAATGGAAAATATATATTTCCAAATTAAATGATAATAACTAATTTGGCTGAAGTATATATCTCCATGTTTCTTCTCAACAACCAGATTTTCTATTCCACTTCCCAGGCTAAAGTTAAAGATCATGGCTCGTGAAATATTACATGCATATAAATTTAGTTTAATAACAATCATGAGAGAAAACATGGCATGAAATTTGTACTATAGACGCCATAATAATAACACACAAAAGAAAGAAATAATAATGTATAAAGCAAATATTGATTCTTTTAACTAAAGATTTAATCAAAAATAACATTTCCTGTCTAATTTATCAAAGAAACAATGCCAAGAAAACAATTATCAGCCATTGAGTAAAAAAGAACAACAAAAGAAACAAAAAAAATTATTGTTGAATTGGGTACCATTTTGTCTTCCAATTTAGGTAGAGAAAGCCCTGCAAAAATGATGAGAAAAGGATAAAAGGAGGAATGAAGTTGAGAATAATAAAAGGGCATAAAGAAAGTGGGATTGTAGGGTGTTTTAAAAGAGAGAGAAATGCGGAGAGAAAGAGAGAATAAAGGGTCAACAATTGTCTAAGCAATTCTTCGGTGGTTGATAGTTCTCTTACCCATAATAACTAACCTTATTTCATTCAATATAAATTAGTTCTTCCTTTGTTTGTGCGGGAAATATAGCACCTAGAGCTGTCAATTTCCAGCCCGGGGGCCGGCCTGACCAACCTGAGGATTAGATTAGGCTAGGCTACATTTGTACAAATGAATCGGGCCAGCTGGGCCCGTCCAAGCAGCCCAATGCCCAAGTTGGCACGACGGGACCTATACAATTTAGATATAAAATATAGGGTGAGGGCTGGGTTGGACCAAGAAATAGTGGCCCAATTGAATTTTGGGCCGGCACAACCATTTGACAGCTCTAATATCACGCAATGTGTGCGTGTTTTCCCTTAGTTTTGCTCATTGAGTGTTGGAATGGGATGAAAAAACAAAGTTTTATTAAAAAAGAAAGAAAGAAACCAAGTTAATACATCTATAGTAATACAAAATGTCACAAACAACCTCAACAACAAGTATCAAAACCATCAAGCAACAAAATTAACAACTTTGGGTCCCTGTTTTTTCTTGCTCTTTACATCTTTATCTTTTTCTTCCTGCGGAACAACAGATAAAAAGTCGTCTTCAAGGTCATCCCCGCTAACGAACTTGGTTATCCGGTTAGGCCGTTCATGACCTTCAACTGTCAAACAAAACGGATTTTGCATGCATTAGTTAGTGGCCAAATGCAGGATTGAACAGAAAAACACCAATTCATAACATAAAGAACCAGACAAGATCCTTCATTTTCAATAAATTCAATAAAATCAAGGGATAATTACAAAAACTACCCTTGAGGTTTAACCTAATTACAAAAAAGATCAGCTGACTTTGAAAATTCCAAAACCACTCCTGAGGTTTACATCTGTCTTACATTTTTCACGTGGAGCCAACGGAAATTGTTGATATCATCAAATGATTTTACAATTATACCTTTCAACTTTTATATATATTACAAATAACCCCAACTTTTCATCTTACAATTTTTCAATTACATCCCTCAGCTTTTCTAAATATTACAAATAGCAAGAAGAAAAGTTGGGGCTATTTGTTATATTTAGAAATGTTGAGGGGTGTAGCTGTAAAATATTTGTTGACATCTGCAAATTCCGTCAGATCAACAAACGGTTAGGGCAAGACATAAGACGGATGTAACCTGAAGGGTGGTTTTTCTAATTTTTTAAGTTAGCTGGGTTCTTTTGTAATTAGGCCAAACCTCAAGGGTAGCTTTTGTAATTATCCCTAAAATCAATTCTGAAATTGACTACCGCTGTCCATTTAGGACCGATATTGTTTTCCCCATAAGCAGAATCATCTGTTATGTCTGAAATAAGGTTGCACAAACTCAAATAGACTGTCAGCTTAAGTAAACGCAAGAACACTTACATGATTGGCCACCCATATTAGCAGAGATTCTGCTGTGTTTATTAGGACAATCTCTCGCAAGGTGTGTTATACCACCACAAATTTTACAGCTCCCGCCCTGCAAAAATATTCCATACAACATATCAGATTAACATGATTCTCACTAACACCACTACAATTGAAAACAAATGCAATCAGAAAATAGTCAAGCAGAAAAGAAAAAAACATCACTACAAGCGTGATTTAATGTAAACTTGAGTAGAAAACACAATTCCTTTTAATAGAACAAATTGACCCAGTGTAATTCCATAATCATGCACTAATAACAAGATCGCAATAAGTATGTAACTTCTGATAGTTTAAAACAATGTACCTTTGGATAAATTCCATGGGTATTCTTGGGACAATTTTTACTCAAGTGTCCAGATTCATTACATATAAAGCAATTGGCATATCTTGTTCCTCCTGCACCACCAAACCAGAAAGAGTTATTATATAATCCGTAAGACCTTGAAAATTAGGGAACAAAATTTCAAACATGGAAGTACGCATTTCAAAATCGGTTACTTAGTACACTCCAACTCATCTAGATCGACAAATCCCAAGGCAGACACTTCAGGGACAAGGTGAAGGTCTATGCGAGTACGTGTTGTTTTAAGAATCATGAAAGCATATGTAATAGTTTCCCCATTACTTTTAACCGATTTGTTGTATAGTTATGATTGATAGACTAGTATATACATTTCTACCTCTTTAAATTAGAAATAAAGAAAATTATTACAACGTATTTGTATTTTACAGAGTCATGTGTACGAACTAGAGGTTTGACAAACCAGACAATTAACAAAGTAGTGCACTTCATTATCGCTTAATCACATGCTTCATGAAATTATGTAATCAATGCAACCAATGGCAGCAAGAGCCTCTGTAATACAAGTATCATCATATAATAATAATACAGCCTCATGGACATAATAAATATTCTGCCATACCAATGGGACTTGAAGTGCATCACTTTTAACTAATAACCAGAATATGCTATCTACAAAAATGAAGAGATACAATGAGGCATATCCATTTTTAAATCTAAATGGGGTACAAGTACAAAAATTACCTTCTTGAAGAGGTTGCGGACAGTTAGCCAGGGAATGCCCCATTTCTCCACAATTATAACACAATTTCTTATCTGTCGACTCGTCATTTTTGTTGGGGCAGTTCTTAAGACTGTGGCCACGTTGTCGACAAAACAAACAGGTCTACAAACATGATATCAACAAGATAACCATTATCAAAACTGCCGCCATGCTTCACAGTAAATAGCAAATTCCAACAATAATCCATAATCAATTACTTCACATAAATGGAAACAAATTGCATTCTTCACCACAAAAAGAGTAAACTAAATCTTCGGAAAAAAAATATATGCAGACATGTGTAAAAATCAGTAAAATCCTCCCAGACCCTTACTTTCACAAACAAAAGCTAGATGGAAATTTTCATGTATTTAAAATGCTAGCGAAAATACACATTTTTCTTTTGCTCAATAAAATGCTAAAGTCCGAATAAACCGAATAAATGTGCATTGACTGGAGTTTTACAGGACAAGAACATAAAATAAAGGCTTCCTTCATATAATCCCGGCTCCAAGTTTTCAGAGGCACTGCCAATAAGGTGAATTAACATACCATTATACGATAAAATAAATAAAAACTGAACAAAAATTAAACTGTATTACATTAAATCCCCATTCTGCACTAACAGACATCCCAAATACCAAAAAGAACCAAAATAAAAATTTTAAAATCCATAAAAATTGAACCTTGTTCCTTTCCCACTCAGATTTCTTGGGGCATAGTTTGGCAATATGGTCGGGCGCTTTGCATATAAAGCAGCTCTCACCAGGCTTCATCCCAGCAACTCTGAGCGGATGTTTTTTGTATGATGATTTCTTGGGCTTGTTTGGATCATTGGGCTCTGATTTCTTGCGCTTGAATTTGTTATTCTTGTTTTTCTTCTTGTTTGGGTCTTTCGGCGCCGTCGGCTCCGGCTTTGGGAAAAGCTCCGGGTTTGCTTCTTTAAACCGTTTCCTGGCCAATTTTTGTCTTTGACTCACCATTGTCGTTCTCTTTTTTTCCTTCTTTTTTCTGCGGGCAAATTCGAATACAAAAAAAGTTTAACAGAGATGAGCAGATGACTGCTATTGTTTGGAAGAAGGGTTTTGGGGCTTTTCGGTATCACTGGAAAATAATTGATAGGGGTTTGGGGCGTTTTCCGTTTTCCTTTCCAGTTGCTCTTGTAATTACCACGCTTTCTCCTTGGGGCCATAATTGAAACACACGCTTTATATTTGCATGATTTTTTTTTTCAATGTTTTGCATGATTTTTTCATTAATGGTAAAATTATAACGACACAATTGTTTATATTATATTATTATTATTTTTTGATAAAGTATATTATCTTTATATTATCATTATTTGAGATTCAACTTTCTCATCCACTTTCATGTTCCACCTGAATGATGACACTGTTACATTGTCTTTTTAGTGGGACAATGTTACAGTGTTATAAAAACTGACAATGAGTTGGGTCTGGCTCGGTCGAACCCAAAAAGGCTAAGTCATAGATTTGGATTGGGTCATGCTGGCCCAAAATGTCATCAGCCAGGTATTTCTTATTGCTCCAGTCCAACACGTGTTTTTTTTTTAAGTTGGACTGGCTTCGGATCATTTGTGTCGGGTCAAAGTAGGTCTGGTCTTTTTCGGGCCTAAAAAATAAAGCACGGTGTCCAACCCAACTCTATATGCAGATGATCGGACTAATTTTGTCAACTCTAATTGTTTTTTTTTCTTTGAGCAATCACATAATTCAATGAATTTCAAATCTTTAGATCCTATTTCGAGCTTGAGTCATTATAGGGTTATTTTAAATCTGTCTTAATTCATCTGAATCATTTCCACAAATCCCCACCTTATATTCAAATTCTTCCATCCAAATGCAACCTAAACTTTTCGGATTTGCTTGCTCTCAGTTTGTCACACAATCATATAGGAGGAACAATTCCTGGTAAGATTGGACACTTGAAGTTACAGAAATCTCTTGATCTTTTAGAGCAACACTTTGTTTTTGTAAAAAAACCAGACAGTTTAGTGGATTTTAAGTTTTCCAAGTCATATGAACTTTTTACAACAACAATTTATGAAGCTTAACCCCATAACAACCTGTGTATGTATATATACATATCATGTACCAATTTTTCTAACTCCGCTGATCTTGAACCACATCTCGGTATTTCTGCTCCCACTTCTCAACTTGCTTTATTGAATACAATTTTCGATCAAGAAATTGTTTAAGAGCAAAAGGTTCGAAGGCGGGAGGCATGGAGCACGGGTTTACGTCACTGGGACCCATCACCATCGAGTCGAGCATGAATTTTTTCACCAATCCTTCGGCAGGGCAAGCCATCATCTCTGAGCAGAGTTCAACTGCATTTGGAGGTACAGTAGGCTTGTACCTCAAAAGCTTCGAGTACTCGCTTAATAGATGGAACATGTAATCGTACACGAAATCCATCTTCAGATCGTTTTGGATGAAACTGCTTGCTTTTCTCCCGATTTCTTGAGCCTGTATCGAGAGAGAGAGAGAAAGAAAAATTACAAAGAGCCCCTCAGGCTTGATTCAATTATCACCAATTTTGGGACAAAAAAATAAATAATTATCATGGTATGGATATATATAGTGGACGGCCACCTTGGCAATTTAATGTAGAGATACAATTTCAATCCTGATAGCTTATGATTTATGAAGGGGAAAAATGTAAGACGGAACCAAATCTCAAGGGGTTTATTGTACTTTTCAAAAACCTCTTGAGTTTTTTGTAATTAGCCCAAACCTCATGGATTTTTTTTTGTAATTATCCCTTTAAATTATTCACTAGATAATGAGACAGAGCAGCAAAAGACTTCTACAGGGCCTGCAGCAGGTGTCCTGAAAACTTAACTAAAAAATGTTCTTGCATATGTTTGTCAAGGGAGGTCATGGAAAGTTAATTATAAGGGTAAATTATAAAAACTAACCCTGAAATTTAGCCTAATTACAAAAAACTCCAATGATCTTTCAAAATTACAATCACTCCCTCATGTTTGGATTTGCTTAAGTAATACCCCTCCTAAGTCTTAAGGGTGCAATTCTTAAAATAAAATAAATGTCAATGGGGTATTTGTAATTTTAAAAGATAGTTGTGTCCAATAGGGAGTAATTATCCAAGACTACAAAAAATAAGAGATATACCTTTTTCTTGTGACCATTGCACCAATCAACAGCAAATTCAATGGATCTGCATTTATCTTCTATGTTTATCGGCCAATAGTGTTGCACCGGCATCAAACTTCTCGTGAAGAAATCGTAATAGTTGGGCGTTACCATTAACGTGACTGAATCACAGGCAAGAATATATTTCTCACTGACGGACCACGCAGATCCTTCTATGTAAATTTTGTATCTGTATGTTAAGAAAAAAGAACAATAGAATCAGATGTAAAATCCTAAATGATACATACTTTTAACACTATAAATAATAGAAAGGGATAATTACAAAAATTACCCCTGAAGTTTGGGTTGATTACAAAAGAACCCACAGGTTTTCGAAAATTACAAAAACCCCGTGAAGTTTAATTCGGTATTACACTTTACCTCATTCATAAGCAAAAACATTTCAAAAACCCCTTTACATTTAACATAGAGTCAAACCTCAAGTTTTTTTTTTATAATTTTCAAACGTTTGTGGTTTTTTTGTAATTAACCCAAACTTCAGGGGTAGTTTTTGTAATTATCCCTAACAGAAATTTGAACTAGTAGAATCAATTTGAAGAAAAATGTAAAGCTAGATTTCAATTGATCGATTACCTATGGATGCATTGGCTTGCTAAGCTTGATTGTTTGTAACCTTCTTGTGACTCTTTCACCCAGTCCTGAAAGAATTATCAAACATTTGATCATTAGCTCTCATCCATATTAACATTTTTTTGGAGCCTAAATAAAGTGATTTGCCATATAGTCCTCCGAAGCATATCCTATTAGTACAACATCGCTACGTATGAGAAGGGGCAAAACGAACTGTACCTGCGGATAAACTCGAGCATTCCAATCGTGTTTTTCAGACACATTACACTTGAGAAGTTCCATCCTTTTCTCAGCCACGTGAGGATTGCCTTTCCAATAGGCATAAGGCTCTCTATCCATCCATCTTACTCTCTTGTTCCCTTCATTTAGCTCAGCTAGTAATTTTTCCCATGGCTTTATATTCGTTTCCACCCTAAAAATTGCGGGGAAAAAAAAATCGTTTTGTTGCCCAATATCAAAAATGGAATATTTACGAAAACCACCCCTGACTGAGGTTTAGCATAATTACAAAAAAAACTCAGATTTTGAAAGATAACTGGAGTCCTTTGTAATTAGGCTAAACTTCAGGGGTAGTTTTTGTAATTATCTGATTTAAAAATGACAATATAAGTTGGAGTATACTGAGTTTCATACCAACCCCAGTAAGACCAGTCAGGAAAAACAATATCCAGTGTTTGATCATCCCCACAATATCGAAACAACGGTGGTGGCTTCGGGGCATGCGGGCCCTGATAGTCACTCGCCTTGATCACGGGCCAGTCGACGCAGTCAAACATCAAATCCAAATCGGGCACCTTACCAGGGTACCGTCTCAATAGCTGCAAAATGCCCCACAATGTGAAAACATCTCTCGTTTGGAAGGACTTCTCGTACGTCTCCAAATAAGCCCTCCCATCCAAGACCACTAACCTGAAATTGGCAGTTTAATTGGCTCTTTCGACCATTTCCTTTGTTATCCCCGTGTCTTTCCAGGGCCGTAGATCTTCATGGATCCAACGGAAGTAGTGAGGGCATGACGGAGGAGTTACTGAACTTTGTGAGCCGATCGTTTGGAAAACTGATGGATAATAATTTGCCGGGCATGTTTTTGTTTGGTTACGTGACGAACAGTTAAGTGGGATTTCTGTAATTTTCGGTAGCAATACTTTGCTTACCTTCATAGACAACATTGTTAGTATGTGTTTAGATGAAAATATTAAGGGATAATTACAAAAACCACCCCCAAGGTTTGAGCTAATAACTAAAAAACCCAGAGATTTTTAAAAATTACAAAAGTCCCCTTAAGGTTTGATTTGATTATGTATTACACTTTGCCCCCTTTATAAGTAAAAACTTTCCAAACACCCCCTTTACATTTGTAAAAAATTGCAATTTACCCCCTTCCACAGAATCAAACCTCAGGGTTTTCTTGCAACTTTTAAACTTCTCTGGATTTTTTGTAATTACCCCAAACCACAGGGGTAGTTTTTGTAATTATCCCAAAGATTAAACTGCAAAAATTTGAGAACAAGATAATCAAATCAATTATGAAGATAATTATTAGCCACTTTAAGGCAACTGATCACTAATCAATTAACTGAAATCTGAATTTCTCGATTCTCTTATAACAGAAACTAATTTCCAGTAAATTAGATGGAACTTACTGAAACGGATTTATCAAGAACCGAAGTGGAAAGGTATGCGCCAATAAACAGAAGGCAGACAGAAAATGCAACTGAATATTTGTGGACCTTATTCCAATCAAACTGATGCCAAAATGAGTCTGCCGAATGCCTGTAATTTCCCGGCATGCTCTTTGGCAGTACCTTATTTTCTCCTCTTCAAAAACCGGGACTTTCGCAGACCGCTGTCAATGTTTGAGTCCCCTTAAACTCAATGGAAAGCTTCAACTTGGACTCTAAATAAATGGAGTTAAAATTCTGCTCCTACACAGCATATATTCGAAATTATTTTCATTTCAGAATTAAATTAGCATGCAGGGGATGAAACCATACATGTTGTAAATTACAGCCTTTCAGGAAATGTTTGCTAACTCGGAAAAAAAAGTGATTATCAGCTTCTAGATGCAAAAAACAACTATTTTTTCCGTCTAGAAACTGATAATCACTTTTTTTCTTTCGGAGTTTGCAAACAATCCACCTCAAAATGGCTAAATGTGGTCATGAGATGGAAATTTGAAATTTAATCACACCATCTAGTTGCAAGGTTCAATTGAGAAGCACAAAAAAAAAAAAAAAAAAAAAACAAGAACCTTGGACAAATATATAAATCCCTAGGCACTTAATGTAAAAGTCTTCCCTGAGTACTTTCTTAAATCTTTGTGTTTCTAAAAACTTCATATCAAGTCCATCTTTACTAACATTCCCATAAATATAATTAATGATATATTAAACAGCTGCTATTTTCAAATTTCAAGGGTTTAGGACAATGATTTAAGGCTAGAAATACAATTGATTTCTATAATCTCAAGATATTTTTGTCCTAATCAATGTGAAACCCTTCAATCCAATTTCCACAAGATTTGGAGACATAACCCCTCTAATGTAATTTTGTAAAACCCCTCTCTAGCCCAATTGCAAGATATTTTCATTTAAGCTGAAAAAGAAAAAAGAAAAAGATAATCAAGAAATGAAAGGGAAATGACATTTCAGTTACCTAAAGTAGATTCTATCCCTTTTTCTGGCTGTTGCTGTAAAAACTCTGTAAAAGGGTGTTTTTTTTCTTGATCCTTTATCATCAAAACTGTAAAAGGATGTTTTTTTTTGTTCTTGAGTCTTTTTCTTCTTACTTGTTTTCCTTTCTTTTCGTCTCTTTTTCTTTTCTCATTGTCCGTTGTTTTAGGTGTCAGGATTTTGGTCCTCCGTGGAGAAAATAAGTTACCTCGACCATACATTTTTTGAAAATTTAGGGGGTGAAATTACAATTTTTTGAAAGAGTAATTGCCTTTTTTTTTTTTAAGAAAATGAAAGAGTAATTTTTCAGACAATAGTCAAGTGTTTTCAGAGTTTTGTGGTGATCCACTGGTTTCTGGTGTTTGGTTGATAAAAGAGCAATGTTTTTAAATAAAATAGAATTTACTATTGAATTTAAGAAATAGGGTGTATTAAATTTATGCAAGATTTATTTAAACCTTAGTTACATTTTGTGAAACAAATCCCGGTTAAACGTGTGGTCTGGACTTAAGAGTCTTAAGCACAGGATCATTATTCGATTTTTAATTGTTAGACGTAAATAAAACATTAACTTTAAATAAAACAATCATTTCAGTAATTATAAACATATTTTTTCAAATACTACAAAATTTTAAAAATAATAAAGGTATACAGTAAAAATAATGTTAAGAAGAATGAAGAATGATGACGTTTTTCAGGCTCCAATAATTAAGAATGATGTTGCACAATCATCATGCAACATATATATAAATTAAAAATAAATAAATGAAAAGCATTGTTGACCATAAACTTATGTTCAAACTTAATTAAAATTAAGGGATAATTACAAAAACACCCTAATTAAAAAAACCCAAATATGTTTCACAATTACAAAAACAAAAAAAAACCATGAGGTTTGACATTGTCTAAAATCAAAGGAGGTGGTTGTAATATTTTTATAAGTGTCAGGGAGTTTTTGAAATGTTTTTTTTTATGAAAGGAAAATTATAAGATGAAACCAAACATCAAAGAATTTGTTTGTAATGTTCAAAAAATCTCTGGATTTTTTTGTAAATAGCTTAAACCTCAGGGATGTTTTTGCAATTATCCCTAAAATCAATTATGGAAGTCCGTTAAGACTTATATTTATGAATAGAAGAATCATCATGATCATGTCTTTGATGATTATGCTCCCAAATGAGCCTTACTTATAAAATATAATGATCATACTCCTCTTTACTTTTATTAAAGTGACATATGAAAATGATATACACAGATAAAGTTTTTTTGAAAAAATTAAATCCGGTTACATTTCTAAAATCATAGATTTTCCTAAAAAAGAAAAAGGAAAAAGAAAACAAACAATCATTCCCAAAAGCATCTTCATTTTTATACTGTTTTAAATTTGAAACATACGTCTGTTTTATTCACTGCTCAAACAAAACGTGATTTAGTTTTAAGATTTCCCTAATAAAGTTGAAATTAGAAATGCCACCTCGCATTATTAATACTTAATATGATATTTTTACTAATTAAGCCCATTAACAGTTAATCTAAATCTTCCTTTCTATACACTGTGACATGATTAAAGTGGCATATAGAAAGCGGGCAATGTAACCCATATTAACTTTATAAGTATTCCAATCCTAACTTAATTTGAAAGATGGATAAAGAAGAATTATGAGATCCAAAAACATACTATTTTTATATTACTATTATTTATTTTTATCACATATATATAAATTATTCTTTTGGAACTTGGAAGTATCAAATCCAAATACGTTTCAAAAAATCCCCCTTTTGATGGAAACACATATATCTAATCCATTTATTATTTATCCATTTAATATATTAAAACACCAAAATAAATAAATAAATAAAACAGAACATGAAATTTGTAAATTTGTTCAAAAATGGACTATAAGACCAATCAAAATTTGTAGAAGGTCTGCGACTGACTTGTCTTATGTGGGAAGAATAGTCACAGACATTAAAAGGATTAGCATGGAGTTTGCTTCTATTTGTTTTTCTTATATTCCTAGTACGACCAACGTGTTGGCACATAATTTAGTTCGTTTTGTTTTTTCTATTCCTTGTCTTGATTGTTATTCTGAAGAGGTTCCGCTTTCTCTCCGACACATTGTTATTTCGGAGGCTAATGCCTAGTTGTGGAATGAAATTAATTTTCCCCTCAAAAAAAAAAAAAAAATCAACGCCCTGTTTGCAGGTACGAGTTCTAGCTAGCACCAGGTCCCCATAATATTTAGCAAAAACCTTGTCTAAGAATTATGATTTAAACCCAATTTGTGTCATGTCAAACTAATTAAATCGGAAGGTTTTGAGATATATGTTACTTGTGAGTTCTCTCATATTAATTAATTAAATGAAAATAATATTGTTTATAAGTCATGTGAGTTATTCCTTCTATCGCCAGTTAGTTTTAGGACGTAACCTTACTTGGTAGGCTTGGCTTTGAGTATGATTGATGTGTGGTTTCAAATGTAACAAAAAGTATTAAAATTTTCTTTTTTTATGTACAATCTTTTTTTGGTGAAAGATGACCAGAACTTCATATCAAAAAATATAGAAATTACATTGATCAAACTGAATGTATAGTAACATTTTCACGTAATATCAAGAATAGATCATAGTAAAATAATTGGTATTAAAATTTATATAACTTGAATAAAAGAAAAGATTGCAAATATCGTTTAACTTCCGACACACACAATGAATCTCATATTTCCTTTACATTACACCACCTAAATCCGAATAATTGAACCAAACAGAGTACCAAATCAATCAAAGACATTTACTTTCATACATAAATATATGCAACATTTCACAGTATGTCAGCTTGTGTACCATCTTTGTTCCTTTGTATACTTTTATTATTACATATTAGCAATAGCAGTAAAGCTGATATAATAAACTTGCAGATTTTTCTTTCATGGAAACAGTGTAGAAATAAAAGAAGCTTTTTTCTTTTTTCCTTTTAATTTTTTGTTGGGTGTGGGGATAAATGTCATCACGCTGTCCCAGCCCACGCGTGACGCTCTGCTTTCTTGTTTCAAAACCCAATGCATTTATTTGCTCTCTTCTTAAGAACCTTAATAATACCACCACATTATAATTTATAACCTTAAAAATAGAAACACATTAGAAGAAAGGTTCTCCACATTTTCACTTTAGACTGCAATATTTTTGATATACCAAGATGTCTGTAAGTTTTTCTTGCTCTATTTATTCCTCTGCATTTATTTATATGCATGTTTTATAGAGTGATTTAATTTTTGGTTTTTTTTTTTTTGTGGGGTTGTTTGATTGTTTTTACCAAGTTGTACTGTGTGTATGTGTGTTTTTGCAGATGGTGGAGGTGAGAGTTCCTAACTTGGATTGTGAGGGGTGTGCTGGGAAGCTCAGAAAAGCTTTATTCAAGCTCAAAGGTCAGTTTTTAACATATTAAATGACCAATAAATAAAAAAATAAAAATAGTGTTAAACTAGAAAATTTGACAAGTGTTTTCCACTTTTCCTCCTCTATATACATTTATTATTTATAAATACTTCTAATGTTGTTGTATAAGGGCACCCACAATGGTGGGTGCATTTGTTATAAACATTTGTGGGTCTATTGGTACACATCATCAAGCAAATATCTCACTCTTCTAAATATCTCACATCCCACAATCACATATCTAACCAACCACATATTTATGGGTCTCACTATCATCTAATTAGTATTTATATATATATATATATATATATATTAGTATCTTTAATTTATATTAAATTTATTTACATATTTTGACAATTATCTAGTACAATAAATTTAATATAGAAGAAAGGAAAATTAATTGGTCATAATCATATTTGGGCTTTAATTTACTTGTTGGGCTTTTCCAAGTCTAGCCCCCTTTTGGATTTCAAGATTGACTGATCACATAGCAAAACCAATTTAAGTGGACCAAAAGTATATAGGGCTAATTTCAAAAACCATCTTGAGATTTAACCATATTCTAAAAATTTCAATTTTATTTGGAAATTACAAATATCTCCTTGAAATTTGTTTTTATTATACAGATTGCATCTATTGATGAGAGATGTTTTTTTAAGACAAAAACAAACTTCAAAAAAGGCAATTGTAAATTGTAAAGCCTCTAGGGGTATTGTAACTTTGAATAATAATTTATTTTTTTTTAAATTAAACTAAACCTTAGAAGCTATTTTTATAATTTACCCTATAATAAATTATAGTTGCCATTTGGGTTGGGTCGGACTAGCTTGGCCCCAGTCCATGGGCCAAGTCATAAATGGGCCGACCCAAAATTTTATTGAACTGTCATTTCTTGTGGCTTGGCCCAATACAACAACTCTTTTAAGTATATTTTTTGTCAGGCCTATTTGGCTAGCCCAACCATATATATGGATTGGTCGAGCCAATTTTGTCAACTCTAGTATAAACAAAAAACTCTTCCTGTAAATTTGGCACCACAAAGTCAATTTCATTGTTCCAATTGTCACAACACATAAGATCATCTTCAAAAGTTCATCTCTTTTGCAAATTCGAATAATGCTGATCCATTTCGAGGAAAATAATCTCAGGGGTGGACGAAGTAGACGTTGACATGGAGTTGCAGAAGATCACAGTGAGAGGATATGGATTGGAGGAGAAGAAGGTCCTAAAGGCCATCAAACGTGCCGGTAAAGCAGCAGAGCCATGGCCTTATCCAGGATACTCTTATTTTTCCTCATTTTATAAGTATCCATCTCACATTATCAACCACTACTATGAGACATCACGAAATGTGGCTGCACCGAGTGTGCATACCTTCTTCCACACGCCGGCGGTCTACTCGGTGGCCGTCGCCTCCGACGAGGCGGTGGCTTCCCTGTTCAGTGATGACAATCCACATGCGTGCTCTATCATGTGAAGATCTTTGTACGGTGTTTCGTATGTTTTATACTGTTTGTTCCATCTGGTGTTTTAATACACATGTGAATGTTGCGAGATAATGTTGTTATTGTACAAGTTGCATTCAGATAGTTTATTGAAACGCCAAATGAAATGTAGGAAATTTGAGATTATTGGACTATTTTAATTCCCCCCCTCCCCACTTGATTTTGGATTTTGTTTAGTTGGACTTTGTTTAATTATTATTATTATTTTGAATTTAACATTATTTTTTGCACTAGTTGTTATGTGTGTTGACCCAAAGGCGATGCAACGACTTGGGTGGCATGAACTGCACCCTTAGTTATACTAGGGTTATGGTTATGACCATTAATTTTCTCAAATCTCTCTCTCATAATTCAAGCTATCACAATCTAGTAGTTTAAGTAGCCTATTTCAATTTGTGTTTTAATTTGTATTTCACACTATAAATAATTGTCAAATGTATATTTCAAATTTTCCTTGAATATACATTAATTATTATAGACTTTGAAATTTACCATATTCCGTTCAAGATTTTGGTGCCCAAATGAGATAGACCATCAAATAGTCACGTTGAAGATTTTCCCAGCATTAATTATTAAGGGACACTTTTGAAGAAAAACTTTGTCCGTTACAACTTTTGGAATTTGGGAATCTTGAAATGTGAAAAGCAACCTGGAAAGCCTTTTTTCCAAAAGATTGGCGTAAAGCCAACTTGCTTTTCAGCCTTCATTCCAGCCCATTGAAAACTTCAGATCAATAATCATCTTCATATGTGAGAAATGTAACTAACAAAATTAAATAGTTTTGACTTTAGGCATTTTTTGTAATCCTCCTTTTCCATTTTTATAATTAGAAAATATCGAACATATTTTTTCCCAATCTCCATTTATTTTTGTTAAATAGAATATGTTTCCAAATTTTATACTTACATCGTCTCCGTTCGATGCTATCCAATTAGATAGCATCTAATTATCCTCATTGATTTATGTTTTCTTAGAGTTACGATTGCAAGTTCCAACACGACAACACGTTTGCCTTTTCAATAAAAACAATAATTCCTAACCGTCAACAATAATTTGTAAACAAATTAATTTATCTTTATTTTCTTAATTATTTATTGAAATTCGAGACTTTACAACCACTCCAAACTAAAAATTATCTTTGTAAAAATAAAGTTTGTGCATCATACGTGCAGAAACTATTCCAACAAAACCTACCCAATTTCAGTCAATTGTTTCCAACTTTGATTAAGTAATTCTTTTTGGCCAAATATGACACCCACATGTAAGCCTAAGGGTAAAAATATTTCATCTTTCACCAATATGTACAATAAAATTCTATTAAATCCTTATCTCATCATACTATTAAAAAATTCAAATAAACATGTAAGAAATTCTATATTTTCTTTCACTATTTCAAGAAAATATGGCATCATGTATGTAGATGACATAATTTCAATACCCACCTTAAAAAATGTCAAAAGAGGACTCAGCAAGTATTAAATAACACATTAATTAATTATAAATCATCCCATTTTGGCATTTTGTATTACTTTTTCCCTAGAGAAAAGATCTGTGGTTTTTTGGGTTTGCATAAACTATGCCCAGTCCCAAGATTTTCAATTTTTCTAAAATAAAACCTAAGATAATAAATAAACATCTCTCCAAAATCCAACTCTGGTCCCTTGTCCCAAACCCCAGATTAACCACCTCCTCTCCTCTAATGGCTCAGGTATTTTTGTGATTGTCTCCACTTTCCACAACTTCACACACACACACACACAGTTAGATGTGTGTAATTTCTCTAATTTGACTATCTTTTCTGTTTTGCCCTGTTTTGGGGCTTTGTATTTTGATGATAACAGAAGGTAATTTTGAAAGTTTTGACCATGACTGATGAGAAAACAAAGCAGAAAGCCATAGAAGCAGTTGCTGATATATTTGGTACTTTCTGATTTTTTATTTCTTTTAATAATTTCATGAAAGATCCCAAAAAAAATGGTTTTAAATAATCAATTCTGGTGGGTGTATAAAACAGGGGTGGATTCAATTGCTGCTGATCTGAGTAGTCAGAAACTGACTGTGATTGGAGAAATGGATGCTGTTGCTGTGGTGAAGAAATTGAAGAAAGTTGGGAAGGTTGATATTTTGTCAGTGGGCCCAGCAAAGGAGGAGAAAAAGGAGGAAAAAAAAGAAGAGAAAAAAGAAGAAAAGAAAGAGGAGAAAAAAGAAGAGAAAAAAGAGGAAAAGAAAGAGGAGAAGAAGGAAGAAGAGAAGAAGTAAAAATCAAATCAACATATTTTCCAATGGTTGGCAGTAAATTTTTATTTGTTTTTGAGGGTTTTCTAATTTCTACGTATCATAATCTTTAAATAAATACTTGTGGGTATTTTACAAATATGAGCATATGATAAAAAAAATCATATTTAATTGTTAATTCACAAATTACAATAAGTCTATCTTCAAGAATTTATCCAGTTTTTTTTTGTCTCTTGTTTTGAGTTGTTTGCCAGAAGATCACTTGGTTGTTTTAGGATTGTTGTTGTATACTTGTAAGAACATTGTGTGGAGTACTCCTCCATTTTCTTGCCTTATTTGAAGGATGGGTTTATAGGGGCTTCGAAAATCAATTCACTCCAATTAGTCAAATGGGATCCTTTATTTTATTTTTATTTTTTGAGAGAAAATGGGATCCTTTATTAAATTGCGATCCTTTATTAAATTGTGTCTTTAAATTGTTTTTGTTGTTTTTTTTTTCTTTTGAAATTCAATATTCTTTTGTTAGATCGACTTGTGATGATGACTCTATTTTAACAGTGTTTTGTTATCTATTTTACTATTATTATTGCAATAAGTGTATGAAATAATGTGTGCTGTCATATGTGTTAATATTATCAAAGTAGAAATAAATGGTTCGGATCGATTTCTCGTATCATATAGCCTTTTCTAATGAAAAAAAATATTTTTTTCAATATATGTTTAAGGATATTTACAAAAACTACCCTTAAAGTATAGCTTAATTACAAAAAATTACAGTTATCTTTTACAAATATAAATACCTCTTCAAGTGTACAAACATCCCTTGAAATTTGTATTTACCTAGCAAATAACCTCCTTTTAAGAGTCCAGATTGTAAGATAAAATCAAATGTTGGGTATTTATAATTTTGAAATAAAATAGTTTTTTTTTGTAATTATGCTAAAATTCAGAGGCAGTTTTTGTAATTACTCCTATATTTAATATTAATCCTACACTGATGATGTGTATATTCTCTGAATCGTGTGTTCCATACCTTATAATAAAATTATGCTACATCATCACAACATGAATCTAGTCAATAATACACTATCATTGTTACAAAATTTAATATGAAAAACACCTACAAAGGGTTTTATATACACAAACCCTTGCCTTCTTGCCCTCAAATGGAAAGGAGAGAATATACGGTCGCTTTCGAGCTTCCTCTTCCACTATTTGAAATTGCTTATGAGTCATTTTCCATCTAATAAATTCATCAAATAGATTCCAAACCTGAAATTATATAATTAAAGAAAATGATGACTCAAACAAAAGAGTAAAGAATTTTGAACAAGTGCTCTTTTGGCTTTTCAAGCATCTGACAGCTATTGGAGGATGAAATGTTTGGTCCTAAAGAATTGCTTCAACATGACCTCTTTGCATGATTCATGAGGTCAGTCTTATGCCATTATTTGTCAAAATAATAATTTAAAACATAAGAAATAGGGATAATTACAAACACTACCCATGAGGTTTGGGTTAATTAAAAAAAAAAAAAGGTCTTGAGGTTTGATTTTATGTTAAATTGGAGAGGGTAATTGTAACGAATATAAGGAGGTATTTGAAATATTTTTACTTGTGAATAGAAGAAAGTGTAATATGGAATCAAACCTTAAAAGATTTTTTGTTAATTTTAAAGAATCTACTATTTTTTATGTAATTTACTCAAATCCCAGAGATAGTTTTTGTAATTATCCCTGAGAAATATGTGTGCTGACTGCTGAGAGCTGTATATATAGTATCTTTATTCATTTTTGGTCAATATGTGAAGCAAAATATGTTGTGTTGCCAAGCCACCACTAGATATGATCCGCACATTTAGTCAATATAAATTAAATTATTATCTCGCAAAAATAAAAATTAAAAAAACTATACAGACAACAGTGAACATCAACATTTCGACAAGAAGTGAGCATGAAAAACACACGAAAAGTAGGAATTAAGAACTGTAAATAAAACTCATCAAAGGGCCTATTGTGTTGATTGTAAGGATAATTACAAAACATACCCTGATATTTAGTTTAATTACAAAAACACTCAAGTTATCTTTAATTACAAACACTCTCTTGATATTTTTATTTATTTAGCAAATACCTCCCTTCTGACGGTACAAATTGTAAATTAGAAACAAATGTCAAAAGCGTATTTTCAGTTTCGAAATATAACTCAACTTTTTTTTGTAATTAGGCTAAACCTTAGGGGTAGTTTTTGTAGTTATCCCTTGATTGTATGGTGTTTTAGCCAAACAGCAATTTTTAGCAGAAGGCAAAAGCCATTTGTGTAGCTGCTCCTGATTAAATGCAATATAATCAAACCAAACACAGAAGAAAAATTATTCAACCGTACATTGAATTCGGAAGTTCATTCAGACAAAGTCAATAAGTACAAAACATTACATTTTCCAGTGAAAATGTAGAGGTCATTAAACATTGCTGTATGTCAAGGTTTATCTTCTGTTTGCCATTTGTGCTTGGGCTTCTTCAACTGGAGCAAATGCTCAGGTGATGCAAATTCATGGCAATCTCGTCTCAACAAAGCAACTCAATCATTTAGCAACATTAACGATGACCTAATTACCTCATGATTATTAGTCAAGGAAGTGTTTGCAAACTCAAAAAAAAAAAGTGATTGTCAGCTTCAAGATGCAAAAAAATAACTACTTTTTCAATCTAGAAGCTGAGAATTACTTTTTTTTTAGTGTTTGCAAACGTTCCCTAAATAAGCATGGAAAAGTTGATCAGGAAAAAGTAAGCTGCTAATAACTTCTCTACAAAACTTGCACTTTTGTCAATCACTGACACAGCAGATTGCAAGTGAAATACAAGTATAATGTATGCAAACTCTGGGTGCAATACCATCGTGGTTCTAGGGCACATCAAGGCTACTAGTTCACTTAAGAGTTCTTTCTAGGTGATTATGAAGGATTTTTGCCAGAAAGTCAGAGCTTAACAAGTTTCATTAAAAATCTATAAACTCCTCCAATGTAGAAACACCAAGATATCTAAAGAATTTTCAGAGTAAAGTGCAACATGAGCAAAGGCACAAAAGAAAACATCCATAATCAATTAAGACACAACCAGCTAACAAGAAGGCTTTGTCAGAGAGCATTTAGCAATCCAAATAGGTGCACGATAAAGATTTCCCGTTCCTTAAGCATTTTTCTCAATTTGCTTCTATATAAATTAGTTCAACGGCAGATAACCAATTCCTTCAACAAGTGTCTTCTTTAGTCAATTCTTTCTTTCGCATAACTAGCTTCACAAACGAACCACGGAATATTTGTTATTAAAAAACCCACAAGTAAGAGTAATATTTTGCTACAAAATGGAATGAAGCTATTTTAACACCATTATAATCAAAACTGAAACTCATAGCTTGTCAAGATTGGGAGTTGCTGAGACTTACACGGCTTCTGAAGTATAGGAAGGAAAAGATATCAACAGCTCCATCAACGAGCACAATCTCAATAACATGTTACAACGGATCTTCCCTAATTAAAGTACTTGCCTCCTTAGCATCTCCTATATCTTTTAATTTTTGACAGTAGATGCGTATATTGCCCTTTTTCCACCATATGTTTTATAACTTCATGAGCTTCGGGCAACTTGCCCGCATTTCGCAGATAACCCACCAAAGTAGTGTACACGAGAAAATTGGGATTACAACCTTTTGATTCCATTCCTTTCAACATCAACCAAGCCTCCTCAAACTTCCTTTCCATACAAAGCCCGCGTATCATGGAATTGTACGTAAACACATTAGGCAATTGTCCCTTGTTTATCATCTCGGAGAACATCTCCTGAGCCTTATCAAACAAACCTGCCACAACATAACCTGTTATCATGACGGTGTAACAAACTACATCAGGCACGCACCCGTGCTTTATCATTTCATGGAAGAAATACTGGCAAGCTTCCAAGTTACCAGCCCGACTGAGCCCGTCAATTAACGTGGTAAAGTGGAGAACACTTGGATCAACACCAACTTCCTTCATGTGATTCAAAAGCTTCAGTGCTGCTAATGGTTTGTCCCCCTTACCAAGAACATGGAGAAGGAGATTAAATGTATGAAAATCCGGCGAAAATCCACTTCGGCCCAGTTCATCGAGTAAACCATGAAACTGGTCGAGTTTTCCCAGCCTAAACTTTGCACACATAATAATGTTGTAGGTTAACACGTCAGGGGAATGACCTTCAACCAGCATCTGCTGATATACCCACTCAATCAATTTGTACTGATTTAGTGTCAAAAGAGAATGTAGAATTGCATTAAACGAATGTTTAAACGGCCTATAATTAAAAGTCTTCGATTTAATAAACCTCTCTACTACTTTTCTAGCTAAACCAGCTCCACCACAAGTGCATATCAAAATGTTGAAAGTCCTTGCAGTGGTTGGGTACCCTTTCTCAATCATCTCATCAACTAATCTCCACATTGCCTTAAATTCCTCAGACTCCGCAAAAATATTCATCATCATATGGTAGACATTCACTGTATGCCTGTAATTCTCCTGTTCGCCAGACCACACGAAAAACTTATACCCCAGCTTCGCACACCTATTCTTGTTGGCATAATTTATAGTCTTCAATATACCCAAAAGGACTTCTCGCACGAGAAGACCTGAAACCCTAACACCTAAATCACTTAGAATTGGTTTTGCATCAAATCCCGGACCATCTTGATGAAGAACTTCAAGAATCCTTGCAGCATCACTTTTCACCTCATCAACAAAGCCCTTTCTTGCAGATACGTTTCCTTCAAAACCACCCTTGGCTCCCCAATAACAATTTGAATCATATAAAGTTGAAATCTTTTCATCCACATTGTCAATACTCGAATTTTTCCATGATTCATTAAGAAAATCCTCAATGCGCCGAAACCCATTATCGACATCATCACCATTAAATATTCTACTACATAAAGGACGAGAAACAACACAAAAATAAGAAAATCCCCTGATAATTCTGGGACTGAAAAGAGCTACAGAGTACATGGCAAAAGTATATCAAAATTTGGGAAAAACCCATTATGCTTGTAAGTCATTAGCAATCATATATGACAAAAATCCACTAAATTACAACTAAACACAAGCACAATGAGTTCAACTCTATATAATCTGAAAAACCGAACACTTCCCATTAAACAGAAAACTGAGAAACATGCATCACAGGCTTGCGACCTGTAAAGTGAATTCGCTGATGAAAACTGAAAGTACCTTAATTTAATGATAGCTAGATAGAATCGAGTTGGAAAAATTTGCTCAGGGTTTAAAGCAGAATCAAGGGTTTTGATATTCCAAAAGGGGGAAGGTCTCGCCTGGAATGGGGAAATTAGGTTTCGGGTTGTCCTTAGTTAATTTTTTTACTTTTTTTTGCCTTTTTTTAAATACATATATACATACATGAAGAAGAGATGGGAAATGAACTCCTAATTTATATGTACTTGAGATTTTAAACACTAGACACGAAATATGATTCTAAGTTATTTTTATTGAGTTTTGCTAAAGAATTATTGAGCCCATTTCTATTTTCAAAAATATTTCTAAGTTTCATTATTTAATTTTTTTTTTTTGAATTGATTGTAGTTAAGTTGATTGATTATTTGTAATCTAAGTCAACGTGGGATCAAATCCCGCTAGTCTCATCCATTTAAAGATCTTGTGCTCGAAAAATAATTCATTTTTTTTTATATTTTAAGATTCTTTAAGTTGAATTTAAAAATCAAATTGCAATCATTTGACGCTTACCTGTAAAATAAGAGTGTATAAAACCATAAAAAAAAGAGTGTATAAGACATATGGTATTTATATCAAATACATATTTCTTCTTATAATTATATAGGTATAAAAGTTTCACATAATTAAATGCACATATAGTATTGTTAATATGATAAAATAATTTCCACTCTGCAAGTATAAAAATTATGAATATAGTTACAAAAAGTTCCTTCAAATAAAGAAAAAAGTTGTGACAATAGACTTGAAAATATTGATAAACTAGCTCTATGGTGCTGAATTAGGGAAAGTGGGGAACTAGTAAATAAATGCATAGAGGAGCTCTATAATGGAGAAAGTGATTCTATATTTGTTTTCATTTTCTAAAATCAAAATTTTTTTTTATCGGTTTTTCTAAAATCAATTTTTTCACTTGATTGGAGTGTAACGAGTTTGTTAGGTGTATTTTGTGGTATCATATTTTTAATCTAATTTATTAATATATACTTTAGTTTATTAAATTACTTAATTTTATGTTTAGTTTTATAATACAATGAGTACAATACATCATATATTTATTTAGTAGATATTTGACAAAATGACACATTATGGCATCATAAAATATCGTGCATACTAGAACTGCGGTTTGCTTGAACTATTACACATTAATGGTGCTAATTACATGTTGCAAAATGTGACAAAATCAAATCCGGCCATCTCAATGTTTGGTTCAGACCGGGCCATAAATTTTAAGCCTAAAAAAATTGGACCTATTTAATCCTGCCCGAATAGCAATTGCCTGACCTTTTGGTCCGGTACGATATTTTTGTTCACAAACTACATATATGGGTTGGGCTAGAATAGCCATTTCTGCAACCCGATAAAAATCATGGAAAGACAATATAATAGAGGAAAGATTCACGAAGTACAATATATTTCGAGCTCGTAATATTTTTTTATACATCTCCCAGAATCAACAGATCACAAATTTATTCGTTACAAGACACAGACAGTATACAAACAGTCATAAAACACCACCACCACTCAATTGCAAGTAACAGTAGGGAATGAACCACAAATAACGACTCAAAATAGCACTTCCTCTCCAATTTACACGCCCTATTTCCCTGCAGTACGTACAATCAGTTGCCTGATTCTTGTAGCATAGGCCGCTGGCTGCCAATGCCAACTTCTTCCTTGCTGTGCCCAGCTCCTCCACTCGGAGTCGAACCAGCTGTAGTACTCTTGCCTAGCCACGACCCCACAGCGCCTTTCACCCGATTCACAACTCCGCCGGCCCCCGCACCTTTCCCCTCCCTCTTAATTCTCTCCCCCGTGGCTAAACAGGGGAGCGCCGCGTCCTCCGACTCCATCGGCTTCACTTCCTCCTCTGTCCTCCGGACTCCCTCATTTTTCCTGTGAAATCTCTCCGAGATTACTTCCGATAGCGCCTTATCTTCTTCCCCGGGTCTAAATTTCTCCGCCAAGTATTCCTTCATAGACACGCCTTTATCCGTCCCTTTCATTGCCGTATCTCCACCTGCCTCGCGTTCGACCTGATCTCCACTTCTCTGGACTTTCGACATTAAAGCGCTTCCAGCACCGGTCATTTTCTCGTACATTTTATGTCCGTACTCCGTTGCTTGTTCGGACACAGGTTTATTTGAAGAGTCGCCGCCATATCCCATTTTGGATGCAACCACATTTTTGGCAGAGACCACTTTATCCGCTATCGCAGATGTGGCGGAAGATATTTTTCCAGCTATAGTGTCACGTGGCATGGACCCAGGCTCGGCAGGATTCAAACTTGTCGGCGAATCAGGATCGCTGGATCGGCTGACTGGATTTGATTCTGGATTGAACTGGTCTTTGGTGGGAGTTGGTTGTGGAGCAAACTGATCATGACTTCCTGTGTAAGATCTCTCTTCTGATAAGTGCAGATTATCAAGCCGTTGAAGAATTGGAGCAACCTCTGCTTCTTTAGCTCCTGTATGATACATACTTGATCAAATATTTGTTTTTCGCAAAGGCTAATGGAGATTTACTTAGCAAGAACATTTGTTTTAAAAAGGAAGTAATTCATTGCTATTTATTTTTAAAAGAAACAATCTATTGTTGTAAAAGATTTTCACACATTTTAAAACAAAAACAGAAGCAAAATCAGAAATCCGAGGCACTTTGCTCATAAATTCTGCGTAAATTCTTTTTAAATTATACATAATCGGAAGCAGAAACTGAATTAACATTTGCAAACACTAAAATTAAGTGTTTGCAAACACCACCGAATAATCTAACAGGTCCATAAGTATTGTTGTACTAAGATTTGAGATAAATTATCTACCTTCCCCTGTAGGATCAGTGACTTTGGCTTGATAATTTGAGGCAGGGCGATTCTTGGTGGAATGAGGATCTTCTTCTAAACCCATCAGTGGACTGATCTTAACCGTTGGTTCTGCCACATTTGCGTCTTTCACTTCAATTGCACCAGGGCTACTCCAAGGAAGATTCTTGGTTTCGGGTTTGCGGGTCTCCACTGATGGCATTCCTAATTGGGGTTCAATGTTCCCTGGGCCAGATGGCCTAATTACTCCCTCATCTACTACATTAGGATACACTTCATTCCTTACACTAGGATTGTACCGATCCTCCCGTGTATCGGTTGGCTTTTCCAAGTTGACATGCGTTTGAATTGGTAGATTCGTTCCCGGGATGACAGCTGGGTAATCATACACTACAAACACATATTAAGAGAGAAAGTAAACATGGCCATATATGTATGTAATTATATACCATTGAAGTAGTAAACTTCAATTCGGCTTAGGCGCTTAAAATCTGAGATTTAATTCTATCAAACAATTCATTCAAATCAAGAACCAAAATTTTTGTGATGAAAGCATATTTTCTTATCTCCTACATAAAATCCATCAAGTTCTTTATGCCCCAAATCTTAAGATCTCATAATTCTCACTTCTGGGTATGTTTAATTAGTGATATATTGACAAATGTGTGTATATGTTTGAGTGAGAAAAAAATCCATTGGAAAGTATGTTTAGATGGTGATTGGGAAAGAAATTGAGGAAAAAGTTTGGGGAGAAAATGTGGCTGATTCAAATTAAACAAATTAATGAGTTCCTTAATGATTCATGATTCATAAATCATACAAATAATTTATTGACTTTAATCCATATTAGAACCCTACAATTTTTGGAAAATTATGAGTTCCAAAACGGTCTGAGATACCATATGAAAGATCCGTAGTTATCTGGTTTCCTCAAGAAATCCATCAAGTTCTTTACCGCCAAATTTTTAGAAATCTCATAACTAGATGTAATAATAAACTAATCAAATGATTAACTAATCAAATGATTAACTACGAAACAGAAAAGTAAAATAATTAAGCATAAGGAAACGAACTTGGTGCACCATGGACTTCTGGAGCGTTCACCATATCTTCATCCTCAACATCATCTTCTTCCTCAGAAATCTGATCATGACGATAATCATGTTCGTGACCATGTCCGTGCTTTGTGATTGTGTCCTTGATTTTCTTAGCCTTGTCCTTCACCTTCTTCATCACCGATTTCTTCTCCCCATGCTGATCTTCACCTTCACCGCCAATCACTTCAAACAAAAACCCCAAAAAATGACTAAACTATAAAGCAAATTAAATGAAATTTATTTCATTTCAAGTTCAAATATAAGTAGAATCAAAAATCAGTCTAACCAGATTGCAAACCAGCATTATTAATGTCACGAGGATCCTCTTCGTAGTGATGATGGCCATGCGTGGGGCGTTGCAATTGTGCTTCCATTTTTTTTTAATCCCAACAGATATAATTGAACTTTTTTTCTGCTGTACTTTTGAGTGACTTAACTAGAAACTGCAATGGATCGATTATATTTATATTTCGAAACGTAGACGATAAGAACAAAAGCAGTTCGTACATTCTAAACAGTAGTGGGGAATTAATAATCGGCCAGCTTTGCATGGAGATGGCGGTTCAAGGGCTACACACGTGTTACACGTATCTGCTTTGAGCCGCGTGTCGTTCAGTGACTAGTGACGTGGCTTTGGGATGAGGGCTAATTGGTTCTTAGGTACACGGATGCTTCCGTTGAAAAACTAAAATGATCTGGTTAAAAATCGATCTGAAATTCTTTTTGATACTTTGAAGTTTGAATGAGGAGGGGAGAAACTATAATAGTTCGATTTGGAAATTATAATATCAATATATAAAATATTATTTACTTTAATGTGCACACCTTAAACACTTTGAAAATAGAGAGATTTTTATTTTTTAAAAAAAATAAATTAATTTTAATATCTTATATCTAGATTATTTTACTAGTAAATATTTTCTCAAATTCACATCTCCTCATCTTTAAGTTTAACATCTATTACTAAAGACAAATTTTATTTATTTTATTTATTACTTAATTTAGTTTTTCACTGTTTCCATTTTTTTTTTTTTGGTTTGAAAATATATTTCTCTTTGTTTCAGTTTATACCATTAGACACACAGTAACTTGCAAGTTGTAGGGGCAATCTTTTTCCTTATTGCTTTCATGACTTTTTCTTTGATAAAACTTGTAACTGATGTTTAAGGCATTTAGTGACCATGCTGCTTTTGTCTTGATGCAGTCATTTTAAAGTTACGTGTAGTAGTAGAACTACCACTTCATCAAAGCCAAATATTTACTTAATTGCAAAAGTCTAATTATATAAACTATGTATGACTTTGTTTTGTAATGAATAGATTAACTTTAATTGTTAAAATTAAATGTTATATATGCTCAAGTTTAAAATTTTAGATTTAGATACGAGAAAAAGAAACTTATAATCTTTTGAAAGAATTACGAAAAGAAAAGGTGTTAATTATTTTTTAAATTATTATTTTATTTTCAAAATTTAGATCATAAAATATTTAATTTTATAAGTTTTTAATGAAATGTAATTAAAAACTTTGTGATTTTTATAAAATTGTTAAACTAAATGTTATATATATTCAAGTTTAAAATTTTATTTAAATATAAAATATTTGCCATTTTTCTCTTATTTCCTTGTTGTGTGGAAGCTTCCACTAATATTGTAGGGAAGATATATTGCTAATTTTTAAAATAGGCCCGTTTATGGATAGTGGGTATTCTTTTCTACCCATATAGGGCTAGGCCATCCAACAAAACTTTTGAATGAATTTGACAAAACTATAATGTTCGATTTGGAAATTATAGATTATGAATATTAAAATATTATTTACTTAATGCTTTTCTTGAAAATTTTGTTCAAAATCTTTTATAATGCACACAGAGAGAGATGTATAAAATTTATACCCATTATTTCCTTGTTGTGTGAAAGCTTCCATATTGTAGGGAAGATATATCGGGAATTTTTAAGTATCCATTATGGATAGTGGGTAATATACATAAAAAGCCGGTATATCGTGTCTAAACTCTTTTCTACCCATAGACATCGAAAACTACCCATTTGACAAAAATGCCCCTCCTTTGAAGATTTTGAATTTTGCCATTTCTTTTTCTTGAAAATCATCATTTTGCAAAAAGTAATTATGATCAAGTTTAATTGAAGTGGGGACCTTCAATTGGTTGCTTTATGGTATTATTATGCTTACCTTGTTGCATCGTGTATTGGATGAGTTAGATAATAGATATATATACCAAGTGTATCCTACGAGAAAGACGTAATTTTTACTGAGGCACGATACCGTGCCCTATTTAAATTTGGCACGAATATTGGGCACAATATCATGCCTAATTTTTATTGAAGCACGATGTCGTGCCCTATTTAAAATTGGGCACGAATATTGGGCACGATATATCATGCCTAATTTTTACTGAGACACGATATCGTGCTCGTGCCCGATATAGGCACGGTATATCATGCACATTGCATCTTAGATTCAGAAATTTTCACAAAATTTTTTACATATTTTGTAAATATATCGTGCACAATGCACGATTTTTTGGTGCAATTTTGGTTACGAAAGACCACAAAAAGAACTTCTTGATATTTTGTGAAGAAGAAGAAGAAGAGAGAGAGAGAGAAAAAAAATGAAGAGCAAATGGGGAAGAATCGTATGTATGTATGTATTTAACAAGAGAGAAAAATACAACTTACATACTTCAAAGGCTTGCATTTAAAGCCTCAAAGGTATTGTGGTAAAAGAACCCCAAAAGTGGGTAGAAAACATAATTTTTTATCCTACATGTCAAAAAAATCTCCCTCCTATCCCAAGTGGTAATTCCCACCATTTGCTCATATATCAATAATCAATTAGGGATGACAATTTCGACCCGACTCGTGCCACCCCGTTTGGGTCACCCCGACCCGTGTCCGGGGGGGGCGGGCAATCCCGGGTCTCACTTCCGCCATACGGGTGCATGGCCCCCCCGCCTATAATTTTAAGTTAAAAAATATATTTTAATATATATTTTACATATATAATATATATTATAATATAATTTTTATGCATTCTTATATTATATTTAATATTTATAAATTGATAATAATAGATTTTGTAAATAATATTTTATAAATGTATATTTTTTTCATTTTCTTTTTCATTTTTTGATTTACTTTAATTCAAAATGGGGCAGAACGGGTCGTCCCGCCCCGCGACCCGTGATGGGTCGACCCATCCTGCCCCGTGACCCGTGATGGATCGACCCACCCTGCCCCGTTCTAGGCACAGGGCGGGCATGTGTACTGGCCGATCCGCCCCGACCTGCCCCATTGCCATCCCTTCAATATATCTCAATCACATGTCTTAATTATAGTCTTGATAGGAGACAATGACATAACCATAAAATATATTGGGGTGAGCCAAATCCAATACACAAAAATGGAATGGCCATATAAAAAAACCATATAATTTTAACTAGTTTTTTTTTTAATGATTAGTATAATTCATTTTAAAAAAAAATTGGGGGCAGGTTGGCCCCCAACCAATGATAAGAGGAATTTCTAAATAAACATCGCCTAAATAAACTTCCTATTATTTCAAAATAAAGATGCAACCTAACTAATTCTCAAAAAAAAAAAAAAAGATGCAACCTAACTATATCCAATATTTGGTAAGCCAAATAAAAAATAGTCTAAAAATATAATATAAATATATAAATATTATATACTTTTTTCGATAAACTTGTGTACAAATTATAATTCTATACTCTGGTTGGTTTGATAAAGTGAAATCAAAAACCAAAATAAAATTTAATATTGAATTTTTATTGATAAAGTCGACATCAAATATGTTTTTTTTTTTTAATTCTATACTTAATTTTAATTTTATTCGATTGGTTTATTAACATAAACACCCATACTTTTTTGATTAGTCAAATCAATTCTCAAATATCTTTTCAAAATACTAATAGAGTTGAATTGAACATAGCTAATTTGAAGCATAATATGCAAACTAATATATGAAAACAAAATGAGCAAGTCTCTTGTGAGACGGTCTCACGGATCTAAATCTGTGAGACGGACCTCCTTAGGACTCCGTCTTGAGAACATGAACCATGAAAATAAATTTAAAAATAATAATGAACCATGAAGAGACAATAAACTCTAAAAAACCATAAAAATAAAAAAAACAAAAAAATCCTAAAAAAACTAAAAAAACTAAAAATCCTAAAACCCAAATCAATTAAAAATAAACCCAAAAACAAAATAAACCGTAAAAAAACAAATATAAACCCTAAGAAAAATAAAATCAAAAAAAAAAAAAAAACTTAAAACTTTGTATAAGAAAGATCTTTCGTCTCTCTGGATCTAAATCCGTGAGACCGTCTCACGCAAGTTTTTGCCAAACAAAATAGTTTTACTTTATAATTTTATAGCAAAACATATAACTTGACCATTAAAATCATTACATTATGAAAACTTTTTTGGTACATACATGAGGTGGATATATCTTAACCACATGGAATATCTACTTTACAATACACACAATCCCCCTTTTTGTGTAAAATCTTTTGGGAATGGGAATCATGTTACCTATGAATGATCGACGAGGACGGGAATGAATCAAACGTGAAACATCTGGGGCAGCTTTTAGTATTTTCAATAATTTGTGGGACTATTACTTTTTCCAAAAGAGAAATTAAATAGCAGACACACTGCTTCAATCACCACCACTCGACACCTTAAGGCCACCGGCGGCTCAGAATTTCCCCAAATTTGATAACGGAGACTTCAATTTCGAAAGTCTCAGCTAAAATTAATCGTTCTGCTGTAATTGTCGAAGTTCAATCAGTTTCACAGTAGCTTCAAAGGCCAAACCGCGCAGTATTTCGTCATTTATACTGTGATCGTATGAATCTCCGATCTCTCAATTAGGGTTATGCTTGCTTGAATTAACTATCAGGATTTTCTTATTTTTTTGTACCTTTAATATTTCTGTTCAATTTTGACTGAGAAGTCTGGTTATTTCATGCCATTCGTACTTTTTCTTCGTTGTTTGATGTTTTAATATTTTGCGATGCACTAGGTGATGTAAAAACCGATTAATTTCATTTTACCTCTTTTTCCTGTGTATTTATTTATTAAAACGGACAAAAAAGAAGAGTTCGTAAATAAAGTAAAGCAAATATCATACCGTGAATTGAGAAATGATGGATCCATGTCGTTTAATTGCTCCTTCCGTTTTTTTTTTTTATGTTTGGTTGTATGCTCAATATAAATTTATTGTTTTACCCTAATGTTGTGTTTGAATCTTAGATTGACGAAAACTAAGGAGAACTTGATGTAGCATTGTGCTTTAAAAAGTTTGCTCTCCCCCCACCCCTTCCAAACTTAGTCTAAGATTTCTCCTCTGTCATTCTACCATTTATTGTCTTTGGTATGATTTATTGCAATTTACTTGGGTGATGATGTATTTATATGCGATTATGGATCTAGGAATTATCATAGAGTACGATAGCATATGACCTGTTTTCGATCAGTAAATTTGCTAGTAAACTGGCCATTGAATTTCCAAATGATAACATTAGTACTTATTAGTTGAACTAAAAGAATCACCGTGTCATCTGTCTAGTTTTATCTAGAAATAACAGTATCTTAATTTGATTTCTGATATTATACTCCCAGTGGAGCAAAAAGGTTTGAGACTTTCAGAGTGACATGCAAGTAATTGGATTTGACACTATCGACTATCGTGGACAGTTTAGTCTGACTCATGCATAAGAACTTGCATGAGAAATTACCTTTTTGGTGTATTTTGTTTCCTTCAGCAGTTCAGCTTATATTTATCCTTACAGTCTGTGACGAACTTTCGATATATGAAATGCTTAAATCTGCTGTGTTTCCAGGAATATTTACATACTTTCACCCTGTAGGGTTTTGTTGGTTGACAGTTGACACTACTTCTAACGATGCATCTTTTTCTGAAGGTTATTAATCTAGAATGGCCTTGGTAACCACAGCTGAAGTTTGTGATGCAAACCCACAGCTTATTGTGAGTGGTGAGCTCCGCGCACTCCATCCAGTTTTCCAGATATACGGTAGGCGGCAAGTTTTCTCTGGACCAGTTGTTACGCTGAAAGTGTTTGAAGATAATGTTTTGGTACGTGAGTTTCTTGAGGAGAGGGGTAATGGAAGAGTCCTTGTTGTTGATGGGGGTGGTAGTTTGAGATGTGCAATACTTGGTGGCAACCCTGTCGTTCAAGCTCAGAACAATGGTTGGGCTGGTATAATAGTTAATGGCTGTATAAGGGACGTCGATGAAATCAATGGTTGTGACATTGGAGTGAGAGCTCTGGCCTCGCATCCAGTGAAAGCTAATAAGAAAGGGATTGGAGAAAAACACGTTCCTGTGAATATTGCTGGAACCAGAATATGCGATGGGGAATGGCTTTACGCAGATACTGATGGTATTCTGGTTTCCAAAACGGAGTTGTCTGTTTGAAAAGAATATGTTTCTGCTTGATAGGCAGGGTAATAGAATTTGTTGCTGGGATTCAGCTATATGCTATTTAATCAAGGTTACACTGTTATGATTTGTTTGCTGCCATTCTGTACTCCACTATTTCGAGTTCACGTTGAACTTATGCCAAGAGTTTGTTCTAAATTTGGAGCGGACATTTTGACGTTATATATGCTTGTGGTTTGATCTTTCTTTTAGTAATTGCTTGTCTGTCGGATGTTTTTTTGAATCTTCCATCATTCTTTTATTTTATTTCATTAAGATGGTGAAAATTAGTTTATGCCAAGAACTTTTAGGTAATACGTCGAATCATTTCTCACCATTGAGAAACCAGCTTAGATCATGAGACTTCCATGTATAATTTCTACTTTTTTCTTTTATTTTTTGGAACACTAAATCATGATGTCTAGCAAAGATCCTTGGGCACATCCTCATTAAACTCGATTTTTCTCATGCACCCCTACCGTCATAATTGGTAAATTACCACTTGGAAGAATGTTTAGGTATATGTGAAGTGTCCCGTGGCACCATTAGCGAATACGGCAATAACTTCAAAATAAAACTCGCATAACACTTGGGATCAATCTTGTGCTTGCAATGCGTCGCTCGAGTTCCATCCCAGATGAGTGCATGTATTCTCTTTCCTACTGTATCTCTCAAAAGAAAAAAGAAAAAAAATGCATAACAGTTTGAAATAATTCTGGAGGGTAAGAATGCATTTATTCCAGCCTAATGAGGCTATGTGTGCATCAGCGGCTCAGCGCCAAGAAATAAGTTTAAAGCAAATCTAACATTCAGGTAACTGTTTAATATTGACAAACATAATGTCTTTGGCAAATGAAATGTTTTAAGTTTAACATTGGACATAGCCTATGCCCACATAGATACATTTTTTTAATGGAATAGGGCTTTGAACTCCTTAATGAAAATGAATCCTTAATGGAATAGACGCATTTCACATACTCCCTATAACACATTCAAATTTACATTCACTTATATACTCTTGCAACAATTTTGGCGATGTTATTGTATTTAGAGTTAAATAATCTAATTCTAATTGACATAGCCTATGTCACTGTCACATTTTTTTCGCCTTTAACAATTTGATGGAGGTGGCCTCCCCGACTCTCCACCCACTCCACAAGAGAAATAAGTCCCTTGTGGTGGCCAGGTAGGCTTAGGTTGGGCTTAGGTTGGGAGCTTTCAATAATTATCGATAAAAAGCCATGGCCACACATTTCACATATTGTACCTATAACACATTCAAATTTACATCCACACAAAATTCTTGCAACAATTTTGGCGATGTTATTGTATTTAGGAGTTGAATAATCTAATTCTAATTGGTGAATTCCTTTTTTTTTTTTTTTTTGAATGACCAATTGGTGAATTCCTGAGTACGTACGAAGTGTATCTTCCTGTTTCTGCAGGGATACGAAGCTTCAATATGAAAAGAAGCGATTTCACTTCTAAAGGCTCATGCTGTAATAAACCGCAGGGAAATGGACTGGAGAGTGCAGACCATCCGCCAAAATTCATATGGCGAACGAGGAACCAGTTCTTTGTTGCCGCGAAACTCAAATGCACATCTACCCGTTAACATTTTCAAATATCCTACAGCAAAAACTTTAACCATCACACGCGATGCGCACTCGCTTCCTCGCCACCGACTACTCAACCACTACCGCCGCCTCCACCGGCGTAGGCGGTCCAGTCGAAATCCTAGACTTCGTTCGCCTGCCTCTCCCTCACTTTCCTCCTTCAGATTATCCCTCGTTTTCTGCATATTTTCAGCAGTCCTTTGATGAAATTCCAGTTTTCGGCATCTCTCTCGAAATTGAAAAGTTACCGATCGATGACGCTCTCTCAATATTCTTATCCGACGTCCTTCCTCACTCCGTCGACGGCGGCCGTTTCGAGGAACCGAGGATTGACAGGAGTAACGAAAAATCTGAGGTTATACCTACGGAGGTAATTAAAAATTTCGGTTGAAGGCGTTCTTATTTTTAGTTATTATTGGAAATTTATGTTTTATTCTGATGCTTTTCTCAAGTTTTATGTGGTAATTAATGGTGATTTGACAGGCAAAGCATTATCAGACTAAGCTTATTTTTATAGCAGTGTGATTATTGGTTAAGGCTTACAGAGGATGATTTGAGCTGGATGTAGACATTTGAGCAAATTGCATTCAACTTTGTTTTTCTGTCAGTCCTGCTTTACTTTGTAATTCTGGTGAAATTATATTACGCTACTTTCATAGGTGTAGTTATATCTGATGCAAGAACTTGTATTTAATGGATTGATTTTTCATATAGTCACATCTAACAAAATAAAAGACCATTGTCAATATTTTATTTTTTCCGTTAAGTGTTTGTACATCCTAGAGCCAGTTGACATGCTATTTGAATTGATAATCAATCAAACTCAGTCTGAAGTAGTATCTTTACAACATCTTTGGCTGCAATTTTGATTGACTCTTTGACATGCTTTACGCTATACTTTACTTTTGTAATGTACCAGTGTTATTTTTTTTCTCGGTTCTGAGCCTGTCTCCTGCAGAAGTGTAATAAAAATAGTCAGATGTAGGAATTACCATCTACTGTCCCTTAAAGTTTGAATACACAGCTCATGTATTTACCACAGATAAGATTTTGTGTGGAAGTATAAAATACGAAAAGTTATGTCAAATTACTCTTTAATTCTTTAAATCCTAGAAACTCGACTTGAAGAGGAGCACATAGATTAATTATGTTGAGGAAGAAACTTTATAGGTTGGTGGTTCTGACCAAATGGAGATTCAATATAAGTTGTCTCTTCATGAGTTTTCCTCTATTACTATTTAGTCTATGTTTTGGATATTAATCAGATTCTAATTCATTGAATTTCAGGAGAAAGATGGAAGAACATTCGATAATAAGGGTGGAAATGGATTTAAATTTATGCAATTTGAAATTCCAGAGATGGATATTACCTTGCTTCCATCGGTAAATTTTCTTTCCATGTCCCTGGATACTGATGGATGATCCATTATGTGTAATCTGTAATACACCAACATTTCGGAAAGCGACCCCCTACGCTGTTGGATACAGACGTGCCACCGACACATGTTGGACATGCCATTTAGCATGTCAATTTTTTCTATAAACAAAATTAAAAAATTACGACACAGCATGGACCTGGAACGGACATGGGAAGGACACAACATCGACACAATTGATGGTGTGTTCGACACATTTTGGACATATGGGTTTTGCTTTGTATTATATAAGTTACGGACTATAAAAATTTAACCAAAAAAGAAAACTTTAATGACACAGCACCAACACAACTGATGGCACAAATTTTTTACTTTTATTTTTGTATTATATAATTTAGGGGTAATAGAAATTTGACAAAAATTAAAATATTCCTTCTATGACAGAAAAAGTAATATTACCTCATCTAAATTCACTTTTCGTAAGACTTTTCTTTTTCCCCCTGAAATATTAGTCCAAAGGGTAAATAATGTACGTCCAACATAACCCATATGATCTCATTGTACTCCCATTTTTTTCTATAAATCCTTTACCTATTATATACTTACTTATATGTGTATACTTAAATATTTTTATACAAAATTTACATTGGATAGCCGTGTTCAAGTGTATGTCCTGAAATTTTCAAAACTGCGAAGTTGCCATGTTCACTGTCTCGCATGTTCGTGTTCGTGCATCATACATGTACATTTTCACTTACGGTCTCTCTAATTATCTACTCTCTGTATTCAGCAGAAAAGTTCCGTCCATTCCCAAAACGAGTGCTCGCTTATTTTCTCTGAGATTCCAGATGCTGAATTTCCAAAGGTAAATGTCTTAATTCCTATGTTCGCATTTCCAGGGCATATGTATTGGTATTCTTGCTAGCGCTTTTTGATATTCTCATTTTACATAATAAGCAGTGGAAGTTATGTCTTAAAACCTTTTTTCTTTATCAGCACCAATGTTTGCTTAACTTCGCTAAAAGGTTAGATGTTTGATTAGTTCTTTTATGTATTAAAGATTGGTAGCTGGAACCAAGTTGTTAGTTTGGAAATGACATGCAATAGGGATTGTTATATGCATGGATTCATTTAAAGTGATAATTATGTTTCTTCAAAGTACTAAGGCTATCCAAATGCCGGTTGAATTTTGTATGTTGTAGAGCCATTATAATCATCGGCAGTGCTGTGCAGCCCATTTCCATTCTTGTGACTTCATAACATGCACTGGTAAAGAGTAAAATACTAACAAGCTGTGATAAAATACCATCTCCCTTTTGATTTGAAATAATTGGTTAGATTTTGTAGTCCTAATCATTTAGTATACAACATTCGCTAAACAGTTTGAAATGCAGGATCCGCTAAATTTTGAGCATGCGCTACACGATGCCTTTGTGATTCAACTATCAATTTATTCAGTTGATGACATGAGTGTAGAATACTCAATGGAGCAAAAGGCTGATTTGTTGGAAGAAGCTGATTGCGTTCAAGGAAAACTTCACTCTCATAACATCAAATTTCCCCTTTTTGAAGTGGATCTGGAAAGTCTGGGTATTCTTGGAAGAATATATAAGATGGATGAACTTCTGAGTTTCGAAAATATTGAAAAGCAGCAGGTGGCACAACCAGATGAAGTAATTAGTAACAACAAGGAGCTTTTGGGTTCTATGGAGTTTGACTTAATAAAGTGTCTATTACAAAATTGTGTTGCAATGCACTGTCTTGAGGACACACATTTTTCATCAAAATTGGACTATATAAGCATGATTGAACTGTCATGTTGTCAGGAGTACTCAACACTTCATCATGAAAAACCAGATGGTGATTCGATTTGGTCGATGGACCCAGTACTATTTGATGAATTTTTGTTCTTCGATATGGATCCATATTACTTCTGTCAGGTATTTTCAGATTTTGCAAAGGAGATTGAAGCTGAAACATGTGAATCCATGTTTGGAGAAGCCATGAAATTCAGAAATTTCAGCGAATTAATTGTTTGTCATGAGCTTACCCTTATGGATGACTCTTTCAGATCTCTGCCTGTACCTATCTTCTCAGATCACGAAAATACTCGTTCATCACATGCATTGGTTGAGGAATTATTGGCTCAGTTGGATCGGCAGTCCTCGTCAGCATCTGATGGTCTATACTTAGATTGGCATTTTCTAGGGGAAGATGATTGTGGATCAGGGAAATATTCCTCTTGTTGGAAAATGTTGTGGGAGATAGATACTTACAACATTGATGCCGCTATGAACTCCAGTGACAGTGGAAAACAGATCTTTGATTTTATTTTCTCTGAATGTCACTCCGAAAAACCAAATGCAGAAAACTGCAAGGAAATTCTGGGCTTATCTGGCAAAGAAGGTTTAAGTAGCTTGGGGAATCATGGAGAAGGAAAAAAGATAAATGAAGATATTTTAGTGAAAAGTGTTGTTGAGAAAGTTCCAATGTTTGGTGAATCCATGTCTAGTGATCTTGAGTTTTTTTTGAATCCCCGTAACTACATTACTGGAAGAGAAAGTACACCTGCAGACAAGTCCGTTGATACTAATACTGTGTCTCAAGTGCTTATGTCAACTGATGATTCTGCTGCTGCTAATGTTACCACTGAGGTTCAGCAGAACTGGAATGTCAAGATGCATCAGGTACAGTATTTTGCTAATATTATACTATTCATTGACTATTTTGCAAGATTTATTGGCCTTGTTGGAGAAATACAAAGAGCTTATACAGATGGGAAATCAATATCAAGCTTCCAGTGACTTGATGTTACTTCATCTTTCGCAGTTATTTATAGTCCTGTTTTGGTAATTCCCTTAAGTAAACAGAAAGACTTTATGTTGCATTGAGTTTTCAAATGTTTCATGAATGGCGATTATATTGATTGACAATGTTGTTTCCAAGTTTTGCATCATAATTCAAAATTGGGTTGAGGGTTTTATTGTTCGGTACATTTGTAAATTTTGAATAATTCAAATTGTACACTGGTGTTTCCTCTATTACACACAATTCAATGTTTGAGGTTTTCAATTATTGAAGTTCTCTTCAAATTTAGTTTGAATAAATTTGTGTTAATGATTGCTTCGTATTACTATTTTATTTCTTGTGTCATCTCTGATTGTTTATTACAGTTAAGTTTAGATGACTTGGTAGTCTTGCTGTTAATTTTATTCAATCATGGTGGCAGAAAACAGATTTGGGTTCTGAATCAGCCCAAAAGGAGTGCGAAAATAAGTTGGAAGAGCTATTAGATACTGTCCCTGTCAAGGAGATCTATGGTAATGAACCCGTGGTGGGCTTGGAATCAGAGCAAAACCTGTCTTGCAAGCCTTTCTGCCCCAACACTATCATAATTGTGAATACCCGGAATTTCAATGAAGAAATGGTAATTTCCAGGAGAAGCACATACCAAAGGATTCTTGAAATGGAGCGAGAAGGAGCACAAGTTGTAGAACGCGACATAGGTCTACCTGTTGATGTAATAGTAAGTTCTGCAGTTTGTCTCACATGGTATGACTGCAAAAATATTGGAAGGAAGGCTTCAGCTCCAGACGAGGCCTTTTCTTGCTTGCCGTTATGTGTTGAAAGCATTGCAGCGAGTATTTTGACTTCCTTGAGTTTCGCTTTCAGTTGCTGCATCCTGGTAATTTGTTATTTGCTGACAGTAATATTAGAACAATTATTGTTTGCTGCTTTTACTTTGAGATTCCGATTCTTCCGTCATTTATGCACATGTTTTTGGTCGTGAGAATCTGGTGCAAGAACCTACCAGCATATGGTTCAGCTATTTATTATCATGCCGATTTCATCTATTCTAATCTAAAAAATAGAGAAATAATTATTATTCTTGTCGCAAATTCTCCATTAAAATAATTCCAAACATAAAAGGGTTTAAGAAGAATTACAGTATTCTGGTAGCAGCTTTATATACTGTATATTGTCCTGATTTGATTGGACTAGACCTTCTCTAAGATTGTCAGCTTGGTCTTGTCAATGATTCGGTGCTTACTATTATTTTCCTTACAGATTTTTGAGGGAGAATGCAATTTCCTATGTAGCATTATGGAATCATCAGACGAACTCTATGCTGCGGCAGCCAGCTTAGGAATTGATATACAGCTCTTTTGCTCATATTCATATGAGATGACTGAAGAAATTATACTGTCTTGCATCAATGTTGCAGCAGAGTTGAGCAGGGGCCTTTATCCCAAAATGTCGGATTCAGAAAGCCTAGCAGAATCGTTTCTCACTGCATTTCCTTCAATTAATCCTCTTTCAGCTCATGCAATATTGTCATCAGATGCCATACTTGGGGAGTTTCTGGAATTGGCAAATGGGGGCAGAATTTGTGCTCTTGAAAAATATAAGGTTCCTGATGAAAGTGTTGCTTTGCTAAGTGCATTAAGCAGATATGGAGAGCAGGAGGATTCTAGATCTGGACTGACAAATTGCTCTTCTTCAGTATCAGTTCCAGATTCAGAAAATGCCGAACTCAAAATTGCATCTGAGAGGAAGAAACCTAAATACACACACAGGCTTTATGATGCTGGTGAGCCTCCAAATGATTTGTTTCATATGGAGCCGTTAAAGTTACCTCCAGATGACCAACATAATCTTCCCAAATTTTCTGTGCCATGCAATTCTTGGCTGTCAGGAAGTACTGCGATGTACAATAAATCGGAGCAGATGAGTTTATCTTTCAGTGACAAGTTACTCGGACATTGTCCGGATATTGATGCTGACATGATGAAGAAGTCTATTGATAAGTCAAGCCTTCATGATTTCCCATTGACAAAAGGTTTTGAGATATCAGATGAGAGAGAGAAGCCCTGGATGCCTCAGATTGACATAGATTGTAGTCCAAGATGGAGATCAGCTACGACATCAAAGAACAGATTTAGCACACAAAGTATGAAGGCAACTGGGATTCTGCAGGAGAATTTTACTGGTGAAGTTGTTGATGTAGAGAATACTCCAGCATTTATGGAAAATTTCCCCATTGGAAACTCCACTAGCTTTGTGCCGTTTGCGCTTGATGTTGAGAAGGATTATGCTGCAAGAAGTTCTAGAATGAGCAAACGACCTTCCAGTGCAACTAATCTTCCCCTGTTTACAAATCCGACTGATAATGATTCTGCCACTGGTGCCTGGGTTTCTGGAGATAAGGCACAAATCTTGAGAGAAGAAATTAAACCACATTTTGATACCATTAACAGAAATAGTATCTCTATGATGAACCAAAATGGGCTCGTGGAAGAGGATATGAGAGAAAAGATTCCACAAAATTCGTACAAATTGTCGTTCCAAGATAAGGGTACACGAGGTGGTGGCAATGCTCTTCACTCTACTCAGCTGCAAGGATCACCTTGGACGATTGAATTTCTTAACAGAATAAGAGAAAAGAGTAGATTGCGTAAGCAGTCTCTTTCATATGACTTATCATCCCCTAGTTTTGGTTCCTCTGGGAACATATCAAAGTTTACTAAAAGGAAGAGTCCCTCAATTCTTGAATTCTACAAGTACGAAGGAGGTAGCACCCCACAGAAAATAGTTGAACAAAAGAGACTAAAGAGATCTTCACAACCACTAAATTCATTGAAGAACGAGAAGGCTTCTGCTTCCTGTCCTCCATCGTGGACTCCAATTGATAAGAGGGCAAGACGGGTATGCCAATTACACTCCTTCTTGATATTTTGGAGTATCTAATCTTAATATTTGTTTGATCAACTGCAGAAACTATCCTTTTCAATAAATGGAAGTGGAGGGCAAAGTAAGCTGGTCTGGAGGGATAACAATTGCCATACCGCACAAAGAAGATTGTAGCATCAGGTATGCATTCACTGGAGTTTACATAGATACATGGCTTTGTTGGCTGTTTAATAAGACATGTTGAGGTTTATCCCGAATACTAACTAAAAAGTGGTTCTGGTGCAGCTCAAGTGATGACGGTGTTGACCAGTGTTTTTGCAGCAATATATAACTATTGAGCATACTTGCTACTCTGCAAGTCTGTTCCCCCAGAACACATTCAAACTATCCATATTAGAGTGCAAACAGGTCAAATATTATTTTGTATTGCATTTCTAAGGAAAGTTGGGTTTGGATTCTTATTGAGTTTAGTTCATCAAAGCAGAAGCAGAAGCATGATAGTGTGCAAGTAAAAGTATTATAAAATGCAAAAATTGCTAGTTTCCAATTATGGCCTTGAAAGGTGTCAGGAGTAATATGCTCTGAGGATTGTTGTTGGACAATGAAGACTACTTTTTATCATCGAACAAGAGTGCTCCTTGACCCTCATCTTCTCTTCCACATTCACTGATCTTTCCTTTGTATGACATTGGTTTCACAAGTTTTATTTTCTAAATTTCCTGGATATTTTAATAATTACGATAGACCGAGGTAATAAGTGTCCCAATCAAAAGTTTCTTATCCTTACATTGGTTCCAATAATCTATTGTTTTTCCTCGTTTACGACCTATACAGATTTCGAAACCGAACTGAAAGTTTGACAAGGTTTATGTAGTCTGTTACAAGAAGGTCAATATGCTAAACTGAGGGTGCAATTGTTTCATGAAAAGATTAATACATTGAAGAACTGTATTTATTGCTTTAAGGCTTTGAAGGATAAGAATGAGCAACAAAATGGAAACATATGCTTTGGAAAATGGATTATTGATGTACATGTCATGTTTGCTGGGCTTAAATGCTCTATTCTTGGATTTCACATTGTTCCAAGTAGCTAGTTTTTCTTTCCACTTTTCAGATTTCGAAGGGTCATGACAAGTTGTTGCCGTTCACCTTCTACCTCGGCAAATCTGAGACTTATTTCTGAATATCTTTCATGCATTTCTTTCAATTCATCTTCCATGCTTTTGTTTCTTTCCTTCAATGACACTACTTCACTTAACAAGCTGGACACATCACAACCACCGTCGGACTGGCCACTCTTTCCTTTTATATTTTCACCCTTGTTTTTCCTTCCTTCAAGCACCACATCATTTATGTGCTCTGCTGGCATAGATTCCTGTAGACAATTTACTTACTATTTTTATTACAATCAGATAAAATAGATGCATTTGAATCATATAGAGGAAAGTTGAAGTATATATTGCATTTCAAACTTGTGTAGAGTATTAATGATGTTTAGGCAAGCATGGCATTTTGGTAATCTGTCTTTTAGTACTGTCTTCCATTTCCAATTCTGAAAGCAAGACAGCTGTGCTAGTTTCTTGATTTATTATTGCAGCAAATATTCCGTTCAATGTATTAAATGTTACAGGTTTGAGACGTTATGGTATAGATAGTTCTGTTTTCCCTTGAACATTATTTATTATTGTTGTTTTGATGAACATACTGACCTGTTTCAACTGTTTTGCAGGGACAGTCTGTATGCGATTTTGTAGTTCAGCTTTCTCCTTTTCCTGTCAAATTAAACTTTGTTAGTAGTGTCACTTATAAGCAAAAGAAATCATAAGAGTGTTTAATAGATTACACAAGCCTTTACACACCTTCTAAAATTTTCTAGCGACTTCAAACATTTGACACACTAACGAGTTCACCATATTTAGGTTGTTTGGAATGTCAATGAATGTATGTTCCAGTGTACTCGTGTCATATTTTAACATAGATATGAAACCCTCATGATTTCTAAAATTTTAGTAATTAGACATTTTTTGACTTTCCAAACAAATATCTGTCAAAAATAATGTCATCGGCAGAGCGACAAATTCATTTCAAATCAGTTCCCTCATATTTGATCTAGTTTTATCATTCTGGCAATGTTTGGTTTTCGTTAGACTGGTATTTACCTGTTCCTTTTTGCATAAGCTTTTCTGTAATTTGGACATCTCTTTCTTCAGGCCTTCTTTTTCCGATTGTAGTTCAAGCATATGACTTTTGACTTCATTATTCTTGAGTCTCAGCTTTTTCACTTCTAAATGCAAGTTCTCTTCTTTTGTCTTCTTCAGATTTATTTGAGACTTTACTGAAGCATTTTCCTGCATTAGTTTTTCCGCTTCCTTCCTTACTGAAGCTAGCTGTCTCTCCAGATCTTTCTTTTCCGATTTCAATCTTTGGAGTGTTTCTGATTCTTCAATAGTTGTTTTAATTTGTTCAGATTCATCTCCGAAATTTGTTTTCTGTTTTGCCATTTCAGAGTTTTTGTTGCTTCCAACGATCCAATCATTTTGGTCTGGGCGCTCTCGAAGTATTCTTTCATATTGATCTCTTATTATTTGAAGTTCTTCTTTGGCTTTCTGAAGCAGTTCTTCTAAAACTTCATTTTTCTGGCGCAAATCATTAGCTTCTGTAACTGCTTCCTGGGCTAGTTTCTCATTCTCCTCAATTTTTAATGACATCTCAGCAGAAATCTGTTTGAATTCCTCCTGAAGTCGCTCAGCTGCATTTGCATTGCTCCACCTTGTTTTCCTTAAGGCTTCCTCGGCTCTTATGGCCCTCTGCTCCTGCTCAACTTTCAGCTCAGTTACTGCTTCCAGATCTTCCTCAAAAATTTGTGCCTGCTTTTCCAGTTCTTTCTGCAGGCTCTCAACCTGGAAGTCAAGCTCATCAATCATATTCAGAGACTCAGAGTATTGAAGTGCCTGCCTTTTGTTTTCTGCCTCCAAGCTTGCTACCTGGAGTTTGAGCTTCTTCCCTGTAGCCAAGGATTCTGTATAATTGTGCTGAATTTCCATCTTTTCTTTTTCGTTTTGCTCTAATTTCGAGTTTATGTCCTTGTTTTCTCTCTCTAAACTTTCATAATCCTGAGTAAGTCTCTCTACATCCATTCGTATCTCAGCTTTCTCTTTCTTGTGGAGTTCTATTTCAGAATAGAGCATTTCAATTTTCTGTTTCAATGTTTCTGCTTCGTCAATATTTCCATGTTTGCTTGCCAGGTCTTCTGGTGCTTTACTTTCTTCATTCAGGTTCATCTTTGTTCTGGGTGATGCTGCAAGGGCCTCTGATCCACTGTAGAAGGCCTTTATTTTGGTGGAAAGTCGCGATATTTCTGTATTTTTCTGATCCAGCTTTTTGGTAAGATCTCTCATTGCAAGGACAAATTCAGAATTTGAATCTTCTGTCTTCTGTAGTTGTAACCTCAATTTCTTATTTAATTGTTTCTCACGTTGAAGCTCTTGCTTGATGTTTTCAAGTGAACTTCTCATATCTGTGGTCTCTTTTTGTGTATGACTTGAAACTGCTTCCTCATTCTTGGTTGTTGACGAGGAGGACTTGAGTTGTTCACATTCTGCTTTAAGTGCATCTCTTTCCTCTTTGAGGCAAACAATTTGCTCTGATAATTGCTGTCCCTTCTTCGTTTCTTTCGTAATTTGCTTGCGAAGGGACTGCACTTCCAATTCTGAAAGTTCTGCTTTCCGTTCAAACATTTTCATTTGATTTGTCAACCTTCCAAACATATCGGTTGAAACTGGTTTTACTCCATCTCTTGATTCAGCGTCATTATTATCTGATTCCGCATCTTCTAAGCTTCCATTTTGTTCATCGTTCAGAGATGTTACTTCACTCAAGTCATCACTCTATAAAACAGAAAACAGGAGTTCTGGTTAATTCAACCAATCAACGAATGTAATGACAAATTAGTTGTCCCTCTTTTTAAATTCTAATCTTTTTGGTTCCTAACTGACTTTGATTTTAGTCCAACTAAAATCAAGGATTTCAGTAATGGGAGACCTTACTTCAGGAGATTTGGGGTTTCTCTTTCCAAAGCTGTCCAAATTTCGATCATATGATTCATCCACTGGTTCTTCACTATCTTCATCATGTCTATGAGATTTTTCAAGAGAAAAAATGCTTCTTTATTAGTTTAACTTTTAAAAAGACTGTATTTAACATTGTAATAACCAGATAACGATGATCATCGCTGTTATCTACCTCACCTTGAATCAGGACCTCCTTGCATCCTCTGAACTGTGACCTGATAATTGTAAACTAGTCTTAGGATGGACTATTGCTGTTGGTGAAGTTCTATGCATTGCAACATTATGATAGTCAAAAAAATATATATGCTGCAGGAACTAGCTGCATATATGTGCCTACAATTTTGTGTGTGTGATGCAAAAATGAAGAGATATAACTAACATGTAATATTGCACCCGATTTTGAAGTCTGTAGAGGGAGAGTTAAATTCAATGGTTTGGTAGCCTCTGATAGATCTGCAAAATCAATCGAGACTTCCCCCAGAAATCCTGCTTTTGATGACCCCTGTGATCACCAGAGCATACTGTTACTATTATTTATTTATTTTTAATTTTTGGAGCAGGCTACAGAAAAGCTGCATTTGTGTTTTTCCATTTCGATCTTGGGTGAAGGTGGAGAAAGGTGTTTCACTTACTGTTGATACAACCACATAGTAGAATTTTTCTCTGATTCGTCCTGTTTTTATCTCCTTCACTAGTTTTACTGTTTCATATACAGGACTTTCCCAGGTGCAGGTTCCTTCAAGAATTGGCGCTTTCGGTAATCTGACTGTTGGCTTTCCTACATCTACCGGAACCAGAGAAATCATGAGGCTTTTTGATTTTAGCTGTGGCACCTGGAATTTGAACACATGAAATTGAATTACCGGTGAGATATCTGTTCCAAAATCTCGAATTGCTTGCTCAATAATATCAGTACTTAGATTCAATATGAAGTGATCCCATTTTGGTATTGAAATTCTGCTTCATAGTCCAACATTTTAAGCTAAGCAGAAATAATTTGTGATCCGTATAGGTTGATTATCATCTAACTGGAATGTAAAACAAATAAAAAACTCTTCCCAGTTTTTCAGATATTTAAATATTATAAGTTGGACAGACTATTATGAATATACCAAAAAAAAAAAAAAAAACTTTCCACATTGTTGACTCAACATACCTGTGTTGCTTGAAATTGCATCTTGAAGACAGCTTTGATCTTTTTCTCGCTTCGCTTGAACATCTTCTCTGGATATTATGCATGAAAAATCTCAGGACCCGTTTGATTCTTCTAGCTTTAGAACTAGGAGCTGCAGTCTTTTTGTTGCCTTAGCTGTAAGTGAACAGATATCAGTTAGTCAGAAGAAGAGCCAGGCGAAATTATCGGAAACCCTTATATTTAATATGCTGCAAATAACTCTGGAAAGTTGGTAATAAGGTTACAAACGGATAGTTTTGGTTTTTGACTTTTGAGTTAGATTATTGAAGATTTGTTTGCTTGACTGCATGTGGTACCAGGTAAGAAGCTGTAATTGCAGCATATTTATGAGTATTGTATGGATTAGATGCCTTAATCCACATCCCAATAAGTCAAATATGCCTCAGTTTCATTAAGTTGTGGCTGCCATGAATCAACTAGCTCTAGCCCCTTAATTTAAAAATTTATGATGGCAGAAAAATAGGAGTTTAATTATTAATGTTATCTATATTTTCTATGTTAATGAGGGACCAACTATATTATAAACCCAGAGAGAGAGAGAGAGAGAGAGAGAGAGAGAGAGAGAGTGGGGATGGAGTGTGCAGATAATATGCCGAAACTTTTTATTGCTTTAAGTCTTTTAATTAAATCTGTCAAAAAAAAAAAGTCTTTTAATTAATAGCGGTACTTAATTAATGTATTTTTTGTATATTTTTGCAATGTTTCTCTTGTTTTGATTTATGACATTTTTATGACATTTCTGTTGTAAATGAAATATATTAAATTACAGGGATAATTGCAAAAAAAAAGAAGGTTTGAGCTAATTACAAAAACTCATATTTTTAAAAATTACAAAAACCACATAGGTTTGACTCATCTTATATTTTCCTCTTCATGTCGAGAAACATTTCAATATCTCCTTGACATTTACAAAAATATTACAATTACTCCCTTAAATTTAAGTCAAAATCAAACATTAAAGGAGTTCTTGTAATTTCAAAAATGTTTGCATTTTTTTGTAATTATCCCAAACCTCAAGGTGTTTTTGTAATTATCCCTATATTATATTGGTTCTAATATGATTTTAGATAAATTTGTCCATATATTTTGGGTTGGGGGATCAGATTTTTATGATTTATACCAGCCTTGTCACTTTGGAAAGTATAGTACTGTCTTTATAGTTCCTTTTGTAGAAAATTGCTTGAGTGCTTTCTGTGTTTTCCCAGCGAATTAGAAATCAACACCTTAACAAGGCAACAGCTCTATTTCCCTTGAGTATTCAATGTACTCTCCTGAGTCCTGTGTGTATAGAAATAAATGAGGGTATTGATTGTGGGTTTCCAATAGTACATGAATCGTTGAGGCATTTATTTACTTACATAGTGCCGTAGTGAAGCTTTTTCCAGCCAGATTCGACTAAATCCCATGTGTGATTCTACATATTTATCAAATAATTTGTTATTTTCTTTAAATAGTACATCAGTCATATATAATTGATTTGTTTTAGAATTCATATTAGACTAGTAGGTCCAGATTCGATCTTCACTGATGGCATGTAGGTTGATTTTCTACATTTGTGTGTGGGTTGTTATTTGGATTGTTATGTAGTTTTGATTATGGTGCTCGGGTCTTATTTGAATTGTAGGTTATGGTGTGATTTGTAATAGGTCAACAAAAAGTCATATAGGATTCATTAATTGGAGATTGTGGGTAATGCGCAATCTAGCAATATTTGATCCTAGTTAGCTGTTGTGACATGACATACATTACAATCCCCTCAGAACTAATTAAACAGCCTTGTTTCTTACTAAGCTAGTAAGCTGGCTATACTCGTATAAGTAGTGGCATGAAAGCTGTACTTGCACGAGTATTCGGGAGGTTGATACAATTAAATTTGATAAACAACTAGTGGGTCATCTGCACTTATTGTTGTTGCATTTTCTATATTATTATGAGTCCCATAATTGTTCGTTAATGCCTGCGAAAGTGATCTGGAAATAAGGGTTTCCACGTGAATACATGTGCTCTGTCTCTCTTCCCATTAGTTCCTTTTTTTTTTTTTCCTGTATTTTCATTTGTGTCTTTCTTAAACATGTTTTTGGAGTTCCTTTTTTTCTTTTTCTTATTCAAGTTGATGTATGAATTTGGTCATTTCATCTTTTTTTCTTTCTTTTCAATTATATTAGTGAGCAATATATTCAGAACAAGAACTCATCATTTATGGTGCTTTAACTTTTGATTCTTATAGCTCGTTCACAAGCAAACATCTTACTGTACTCCACTTTTTCTCACCAAAAGCTTATTCATTTAGTGAAAAAGAAAAAGGAAAAACCATCCAATTATAGGGGGAAAAAAATGAAAGAAAATATAAGTAGATTAAATGTACCTAGAACTGAGGATCCTGTTTGTTTGTTCTTTTTTTTTTTTTTTTTTATTTTAACTTATTGTTAATGAAGTACATGCTCATTGAAAACATATGAGGCCTAGGTCATCCGTCATTATAAAAATGTTCGATGTGTTTTATATTTCGATTTAAGATTCTTTACTCAACGTGTCTAACATTAAGGTGCGTCAAAGCAAAGGGCTTTTGGAGAGTTGATTTTGCAAACAATGTTAGAAAAATTGACAGTTTATACAGATTTTAACTTTTTATAATCATGTCTAACGAAAATTATATTTGTTTTTGGCAGAAGATGATTATGTTGTTGGTGGGTAAAACAAACATAACTAAACTCGATCGCAGATATTTCAAGATTTTTTTTTACTTGTATTTTATTTCGGATTCGTGGGTCTTAACATGTGTTCATTTGAAATCGAGCATGAATATTACTTTCATGTTAAGTTGGCGAGACAAAATATGGAACAAAATTATTTCAAGTTCAGTGGTCATTAAGATGAAGTAACAAGTAACAACGTTACCATTGATGGGGTAGCATTAGAGCACTAGTCCGGGCTAGTCACTTTTAAAATTAGCCCAGTGGGCCAAGTGGAAAAAATGGGTTGGGCTTGACCAAAATTTAATCAGGCTGCATTTCTTTTGGCTCAACTCAAGTATATTTTTGATCGGGTAAACTTGTCGGGCTTATTTGGGCCGGGTCAAAATAGGCTTGGTCATTTCTAGGTTGCTAAAAATAGTGCTCATCCTAGCCCAATATCTTTAACCCAGGTGGATCCATTTTGTATCATTCCTTAAATATGTCATTTTTATACACGTAAAGATACACATCAAATACCTAGGTCTAAATCAAGCGAAAAAAGATTTCGCATGCTTGGACTCAAAAATTTCATGGTAAATTTTTTGTTCAATGTTTTTTCTTATCCCAACATATGATCATTTATGAAAATTTCAAAAAATATAATATTCACTCATTTTTATTTTTCTAATCTTATCCACTTCAGATTATAATTTAATTAAAAAACATCACATCAATTGTGATTTGTGATCATTAAACAATCATATTACAAATACAATATTAATTCTTTTTTATTGGTCAATCATTGATCACATCTAGTCACAATTTTCCTATGATCAACTATCATCGCAATATTTTCATTTTCTATCCATTCACATTTTAAAATTATCAATTTTCCAGCATAATGAAACGTCAATCAATCAATTCCCTATTTTTTACTTTTTGCTATTGGTATTTAAGTATTTGTTCATTTAGTTTAAAGTTTATTGTTTTGTATGATTGTATCAATAATAGTTTGTCTTCATGAATCAATGGAACTGGTATATCCATTGGATATTGTTCGGGGGGGGGAGAAACTTTGATTTTTCAATGATGTCTATCTCCAAAACGCCAATGAAAGAGGCATTTCGGGAGAGAGACAATCACCTTTTCTTCTTATTATCAACCACTATCAACTTCCCTTTTCCATATTATTTCCCTATTAGATAAGTAGTTTGTGGTAGAAATTAATCTCTTTTACATCTTTTTTTTTCTAGTTATTTGTTTAAATGGACAAATATTGCAGCGATATAGAAGGTGGATATTGAACGAACAAAAATTCCTAATATTTAAATGGGCCTCGGCTGACTTTTGATACATAAATTATATATTATAAAAGTAAATCACGAGCTTGTAGCTTAAGTGGTATTATTTAGCATTTGTAAATGTGTTAATGAGGGTTCGAACTGAAAGACACAATCTTTTTGAGACAATCCCCTCCAACCACTCATTACAACTTATTAAAAAAAATTATAAAAGTAAACTAGGTAGAAATATAATGCTCCACTATATTATAACATTAATAATTCCATACTCATAAGAAAGTCGCCTCCAAATAAGTATAATTAGTGTTGATTTGAAATGTGATTTGGACATTTATTCACCCCTCATTAAAGTCTCATAAAACTTTTGCGCAAACTACTCCATTGAAAACTTACTACCTGCAATAAATTTAATGCCAAATTTATTCGCTTTTAATTTGAATAATACATTCAACATATTAAATGCTTTTAACTTCTAAATTCTAAAGAAGATAAACTTTTATTGAGAGAGTGTGGTGGCCACAATGCTTAAAATTAAAAATGGGCCCGTGGTCCATGAAAATATTGTCTTTTGGGCTGCCATCCAAGGACCAAAGCGGCCCAATACACAGGGCCCACTTGTGCGATCTGACGTCATGGATGAGCTAGGCTGCTCCAGTCTCTTCACTGATCCTTCGCTCGTTGCCAATGCCAAATGGCCGAATCAAACTTTGTAAGCATATTTGCATTCGCTATTGTTTTTCGTCCATATTCATCCTATTCCCTATCAATATCAATCCACTTATCCTAATACATTAATTGTTTGTCAAATTTTCAGTATTATTTTGGCTTTCATAAATAATATAGAAACATCTACAAGATTTTGGAACTATTTGGTAAAATTTCAAAGTTTTTAGAATTGTTATGTCAAATTTTATGGGTCATTCAATCATTAATTGACACACATTCATTTTTCTTGGATTTTTTTTATATCATCACTAGTTTCAATTCGAGTCAAATTACATGTTGACACATGGTCAAATACATGATTTTACCGATGAAGTGTTTATTATGTAAGAATTTACCTACCTACAGGCTACATGAATGGTTATCTATATTTTTTTTTGGTACAAATGTTTATCTTATGGACAAAGGATAAATTAAAGCTATAGTCCCAGTTCACTAAATATAGTATCATATTTGGCATACTATATAATTATAATGACGTATTCAAATTCTAACTACCACAAAGAAATTTTAACATGAACCCCACCTACCTGTCCAAGTCAACCCCACATTTCCTATCATAATCTTACAAATTAATCACAAAAAAAAAAATTGAGATTGCGATTATTTTATCTGAGAGAAAAGCCACAAGCCCACCAACCCGTGAGAAGAAAAATTAATCCTCAGCTACAGAGAACAGGGCACACAAATGGACACGAGTGCCAAAGGTGACTGAAACACGTGGGCTGATGATAGCCCTATTACTGGTTAACACGTGTCCACTTGCTCAAATTCCAATCGTGAATTATCTTCATCCGACGGCTCAGAAACCGTCAAGTAATAATGGTAAGTATGGATACTCCAGTTGGAAATTATAAGAAAGATTGGACCTTTTTCCATTTCTGTGGAACCAGAGTGAAACCCAGAAAAGAGTGGAAGAAAAAAAAATGGCGATAGGGGTGAAGGCTTCGCATATTTCTTTTGTCGCACATTTTCTGGGGATTGTAGGTGCGATCATGGTGTTAATTTGGTGTATCAGCTTCAGGGGTGGTTTGGCGTGGGAAGCTACGAACAAGAATCTTATATTCAACGTAACGATCCTTCTTTTCACCTTCTCTATTTTATTTTGCTTTTTGTTCCCTTTTTTGTGTGTGCTTGTTTCTTATAATTTCTGTTTCCGTTTGTGGTAGTCTTTTTATATGTGTGAGTTGGGAATGGCAATTGCAATTAGTTTGCTTTTTGGTTCTTTTAAAGGCTCTTAGATTTTTAATCAGTAATTAAAATTGATATCTTTTACTGTGGGATTTGCACTGGTTCATCGCTGGATTAGGACATTGTGGATTATTTTGTTGATTAGGTGTATTCCAAATCAAGATGATATTGATTTGCTTATTGTTCATATTTTGCCTTGGACAATAAGGGGCTGGATTTGGGATTTTGAACATATTTTTCTAATGTCCCGTTATTTTCTTCATTCAGTTCAATTTGACTTTGTTCTTCGCATCAGTTGTCGATTATTTTGTTGATTAGGTGTATTCCAAAGAGATGATATTGATTTGCTTATTGTTCATATCTTGCCCAACAGTAGAAGATTTGTTATTTTGCTTATATTTTATTGTCCAGTAATTTCTTCATTCAGTTCAATACATTTGCAAGTATCAATCGAATAAGTTGGCAAAATGGTTTGAATTCAATTTGTTATGCTCTGGAAGGATCAGTTTTTGACAGGGTTTCATTGAAGATGATCCTATTAACAATAACTTTAACCATTAGATAACTGTCTTGGTTGGCAATTCTCTCTTTGTCAGCTCCCGATAATCACCTTGCTGATAGCTATGGTATACAGTATACGTGTGGTTCTTATTGAGGACATGTGCTTTTTAATCCTGTTATGAAGTGTGTCAACAATTTCGATTACACCTCAGAGGTCTTTATTTTTTTAAATTAAATTACTCTGAGAGACTAGAAATATAGTACATCCTCTGCCAAATTAAGTTGGGAAGTGGAAACAGAGATTAGAAGCTTGTAATGATTACAAATTTTTAATCAAATATTGTTTCCATGTTCCTTGGATCTTAACCTATTAGTAGTCTTTCATATTGCACCTGGAGTGATACTTAGCAGTTATATGCCTCACATGTTTTAGACAAAACCTAATGCTCTTAAAGTCATTTATGCGGTCGAGAAAAATTGCTTGACTGATTGGGTATGGCACCATGTTAATGATTAGATGCAAGAATTTCACTTTTACTCCAAGTGATTAGAAATTTGAAAGAAAGTCTATTCGCCCTGCAACCTCACAAAGGGTCCACTCTTTGGTTGACCATGTTAATGATTTGATTTATATTGATAATCTTGGCCTCCTCACTCTCTGATTTCGTTTATATTTTAATATTTTGAAAACATATTAGTGCAATGATATTCATTTGTGAGCTCAATTGAACTTAGCCACAACTTTAGATTGCTTGCTAGTTCTTGAAGCTCGTCTAATTCTGTTTGTGAATCTCATATTTTATTTTATTGTTTTCTTTCCTCCAGCTTCACCCTGTTCTGATGCTTATTGGGTTAATTATAATTGGTGGTGAAGGTAATTGGTTCTTGTTCTTAAGATGTAATCTCTTGTTTTAACTGAAATTTATAAAATCATCATTTTATTTTATCTTCTCTTGTCTTTCTAATTGCAGCGATCATGAGTTACAAATGCTTGCCACTAAAGAAGCCAGAGAAGAAACTCATACATCTCGTATTGCATGCTATTGCTCTTATACTTGGCATAATCGGAATATACACAGCATTCAAGTTTCACAATGAAAGCAACATTGCCAATTTATACAGTTTACATTCTTGGCTTGGGATTGGTGTCATCTCTCTCTATGGCATTCAGGTAAATGTCGAATTCATAAACTTCGATATAAATATTTTCATTTCAGTTTACAATATTGGCTTTGGTCGAAACATTATTTAATAAAGTTCTTGTTTTTTTGCAAAAACCCTTGATGTTTATAGAAAAATACTACAGTTTTCTAATCAAAAAATCCCTTTAGGTTTGGTTCCATCTTATATTTTCCCCCTCATAAGTAAAAAATATTTCAAAAATCCCCCTGATATTTATAGAAATACTACAGTTGTCCCTTAAATTTAAGCCATAATCAAATGAAGGGGCTCTTTGTAATTTTGAAAGATCTCTGGATTTTTTTGTAATTAGTACAAACCCCATGAGTCGTCATAAAAAACCTGCTCTTCACATGTTATTTTCTTACAATTTTCAGTGGCTTTATGGTTTCGTGGTGTTCTTTTACCCCGGAGGAACAACAGCAATTAGAAGTGAGTCACTTCCATGGCATGTCCTTTTCGGCATCTTTGTGTATGTCTTAGCAGTTGCCACTGCCACGCTCGGATACCTTGAAAAGCTTACATTCCTGGAGAGCTCTGGCCTTGCGAAATATGGCTCGGAGGCTTTTCTCGTCAATTTTACTGCGATCGTCACGATTTTATACGGGACCTTCGTTATCGTGACTATTCTTTCTCAGGCCCCTCCAGAAGATGAATATAGTTACTCAGCTATATAATGTGAATGGAGTCATCTGTAGTTGCTTCCTTGTATTAGTGAGCTCTCTCTTTTACACTCTATCATATTTGTTGTGTTTGTGGTCATAAATGACAGTACATATTTGAATTGCCGATCATGTTTATATTATAACTATGGAATCTTTTGTTTCTTTGATCTTTTATTCTGTTGCTGAAAAAATTGTAGTGTTTTGATAAAGGGAGAATTATAAATGAGATTTTGCCTAATTACAGGGGAAAAAATATATTTGTTTTCTTACAAATTGTAACCAGTTGGGGGATAATTTGTGTAACAGATACAAACCTCAAAGGGATGTATTGCGTTGGGGGAATTGTGTTTTTGAAGAAAATTGGATATTTTTTTGTAATTAAGTTAAATTTCAAAGGTAGATTATGTAATTAATATCCATTGATAAAATAATAATCCATTGTCTAAAAACATCTCTGTCTAGAAGAATGAGTACAAGTGGTCTGGGAACTTGATATTACTCTCTCTGAGATTATGTAAGAATTCTACAAAAGGTTGAATTAATTTCTAATATTTATCAGGGATTAAAGTTCATTTGTAACCATGCCAATGTGAGATTAATGCAATGTTCGCATTAATTGTTGTTTTTGAGATAGGGTTGTAAATCAAATTACTCCAAATAAACGTTATTATAAAAACAAACATACCCTATAAGTTTGTGGATTTTGGGCTTTCTGATATTTGATTTAAATTTGGGCCATTGGCCTGTAATGTTTAGCCTTGGGGCCAATGGCCCATTAGGATAAGACATCTTTGAAAAGTACTGCAAAAAGAGAGTGTCTCCTTCCCCAAACCTTTTAAGGGAATCAATTTTCATGTTCTACTTCTTGCTTTATTATTTGTTCCAATCTATTAGAGTGAGGCAAAAGAAACTAATTATTATACAAATCTCAAATTTTAGATGGTTGGGATTTTTTAATAATAATTTTTTCGCTTTATTTTAAAGTCGAAAGAAGCGAGGATTGTCATTACACAATTACATAATATCATTTTAATTTGGTATCTGAATAATTCTTTTCATCTCTCCCATTCGAACAGGAGCTGATCGTGCGACTCGAACTTGGACAAGCACACAGCGCAATCCCCGCCGGCGATGTTCGGTGTGACGGAGCGAAAGCTGAAAAGCGGGAGAGAGTCGAGCAAACCATTGGACGCCACGTGGAATCGTTATTGGTTCGAAGAAACATTGTGCTGGAAAATGACGTCGTCGGCGGAGAAGGAGAAGGAGCGGTGGAACCGCCTGGAGAGGAAATGAAAGAGAATGGGAGTGTTTAGAAACTGGATTAGGCCATTTGTATTTTGTAAAGAGAAAGGATGATGGTTCTCCAGGTGCAAAATAGTGTTGGGGTTTCAGAATAAAAGACAGGATTGGAGGATTGTGAAGAAAACGATGGTGACGTGGACAAACCGATGTATACTTAGATGTTTTTCGATGTATACTTAGTTGTGTTTTGTTGTATAAGTAGTTAATTTTTTATGTGTGTATTTATGTTGTTGTATACTTAATTTTTTTGTTGTATACTTATATGTGTTTTGTTGTACACTTATATGTGTTTTGTTGTATACCTATATTTTTGTTTGACCATTTTAATATACAATAAAATTATGTTAAAAATACAGCAAAAAAGTGTTAAATATACATTAAATATATGTTAAATATACAGTACAATAATGAGTGTGATTTTCTCTATCTCTACTAGTGATTTACCTAATCCACGGTCCCCACATGTTAATGAGCGTGATTCTCTCTCTATATATAACTGATTCCTTGATTCATGGTCCCCACATATTTTTGTTTGACCATTTTAACATGCAGTAAAATTATGCTAAACATACGGTAAAATAGTGTTAAGTATACAACAAATATGTGATAAGTGTACAACATACTACATGGGCAGAGCACATGCGTGATTTTCTCTCTCCAACGCAATTTTCTCGCGATTTTCTCTCTCCCCACATGATTTTCTCTCTCCTAATAACGAATTTCATATTTAGATGGTCCCCCACTTGGTTAATTTGACAATTATACCATTATTCTGTTTAATTAAAGGTTTAATGTAATTTTAACTCCTATTTATCTTAGATATTGATATAGATAATGGAGGGTTGAGATGAGTCAACACTGTCTCACTATAATATGTGGTCTCATTATAACCTCCCCTATATATATATATATATATATATATAATCAATAACACACGTTAATTTTATAAACACATGTCCATCATTAAATGTAGTCACACAAGAAATGAAATACAAATCTGTTCCCCATTTTAAGTGGATGAGATAGGAGAGGACTCTTTTTTAAGTCACATATATTGTATCTTATTTTTGAAAGGAGATATTACGATTAAGAACGAGGAACTAAATAATTTTAGCTGTAATATAATTTTTTTTTTTGAGAATAGCTGTAATATAATTTTTTTACACATTTGTAAATGTGGTAGGGGGGCAAGAGTAGGGGTGTCAATCTTATCGTGTTTCATGTTCGCGGGTCAACACGATATTATAGGTCTGACACGAACCCGAACACGACTCGTTCAATTATTTGTGTCAAGATACACGATACAAACACAACTCATTTATGACACAGATAATCCGACACGACACGAAAAATCTACATAATTTAAAGTTGACACGAAAAAAAATAAAAAAAGGAGAAAAAATTAAAATTACAAATAAAAAATACATTAAATATTCAAAAAAATATTAAATTCATGTTAAGTTGGTGTCGAGTTATCGTGTCGTGTCAAAAATTGACGCCTCTAGCCAATAGTAAAAAATAAAAGATGACATTTATGTATACATATCCAAGATAATAAAGTTTATATATATTATATTTGTATCATAAAAATATATTAATATTCATTAGTAATTTTTTACAAAATACATCATAAATTCTTAACTTGTTTAGAGTCTCTTTTGCATATCACGAAAAATATCTATAATTTAATTTATTCTTTTTTTATAATTTTTTTTCAATATATATTATCAAATAATAATGAGAAACCCATCTTTTGATGAATAAAAAATATAATTTTAAGACGATAATAAGATAAAATAAGACCCACAAAATTTCCAATTTAACTTACTAAAATTTATGGAATAATTTTTTCCAACAAAATTATGAGGGGGGTCAAAATACTAAATATTAAAAATGTAGGTACTAAAAAAAAAGAAAAAGTTGGGGTGGGTCAGGGCCCCCCTGGGCCACATGGTGGCTCCGCCCCTGCGGCTAACGTTCACCAAGTACTTTCACAGATGTATAACAGTATAAGGTCATGCTTTGACAATTTTCAGTTATGTTGGTTGCATAATTCTCTTAAGGCCCATGAGTCCAGCCTACCAAAAAGCACTGAGGCCCATACTTATTAGACAGATTCTTTATTGAATTAGAGATACCAAATTGGGCCAAAGCCCATTCCAAGAAAAGTTTCACCAAGTGCCCTAGCTGAACAAAGTTAAAAATAAAAGTAATAATAACAATAATACTATTTTTTTAATACTTGAAAAGTAAAATAACTACAGATATTCAGCTTATAGCTGGATTGGAGCACTATAGGGCTTCAGCCAACGAATCCATCATTACAAGTATATCCACCAAGGACATAAATATTTAATTTTGTTTTTGTACCCTTTTGGTGGACCTATACATATACAACTTTATTGTTTGGCTATAAATACTAAAATTAAACCTTTAGTGTTGCTTAACTAGGGCAACAAGAAGTGGGATTGATTTAAGCAAAACACTTGTTGTATTAAAATGATTTAATTTAAAGGTAGAGGCAAAAGGAGGTCCTTTTACGCCATTCATTGCCAACTAAATACAGAAGAACATCCTTGTCAAGTGATTCGTTTCACATGTATACATGTCTATATTGATTTCTTAAATAATAATTGTGTACAAGAATTTCAGTTGAAAACTTGAAATAGCAAAAACATAGGTTAGATGGCGGTTTTAATTAGAATAAGAAATTGGTTTAAGGTCTTGAGATATTCTGGTTTTCATAAACTTTTTTTTCTTTTTGTCTTTGTTGCTAAGTCCATTGTATTTGATGTATGCAATCTCTGAACACGTCAAATTCTTTACTTTTTCTCTTGTAAAATTAAGGTAGAATCCATTTAAGCGGATATATATGGTAACATTTGGTATATGAATGAATAATAAGTATCTCAATTTATTAAAAAAACATATATATATATATATATATAGAATTTATACTTGAATAATATATTTATGGCTGGAGTTCACTAAATGTAGCATCAGCATAACCTAAAATAGTAAAAGGGACCTTCTCGTTAGTTTAGATTTAAAAATCTCTCTTTTTTATATTAAATAACATAGATAAAGAAAACAATTCTAGCAACAATGTATTTAATCATTGTTCCATAAATTATTCCATTGAAGTTTATATTCAATTAAGGATGAATCAACTTTTTTTCTCTTTTGTTGTTCCTTTACTTTTCTGCACCCTTTTTTCTTTCAAATCATAACACTGCACCTTTTTCATATTTTGTTTCTTTTTTTCATTTTATAAATATCCCCACTATTTGCCTCTTAAGTAAATTAGCAATTATATGACTACTCGTAAAATTTAACACAATTCGCTCTAATCTTTTTTTTTTTTTTTTGGGAAAATCAAACTATCAGTCATCCCTGATCGACGATCACAAAGTGATGAATAGCTGTCAGGGGACTGTCATCTGATCTGACGGTGAATAATTAATCCAAGTATGGATTTAGGGTGATAAGGTGGGGATGGGATCCAGCGGATTTTTTTTCCAAAGGCGTAGGGATTATTTGATTATTTCTTTTTTGCATGCTTAGACCAAGCAGCCAAAATTTAATAGATGGGCCTCATTATGGGCCCAACAGCAACCAGCTTGCGTACCCAATAAGTAATCGAGGTCCTAGAATCTTTTAGTATCATAACCCCCTATGATTTAAAAATTAAAAATAACAATTCTTTTTTTTTTTATATATATATAACTTTGTGTGGACACTTAAAAACACAAAAGGATTTATATTATATATTGTATACAATTTTTGATGTGGTTGGCGAGGGGCCAAAAATACAACTCACATTCGATGGCATTTTGGGGTCTTTTAGTGATGATAGTGATTTATGATAGGATTCCATGATCAAGATTCTGTTTTTGTCCCCAATGCTTTAAAATATCTTCTTAATCTAATATAGATTACACCAACCACCCACTATTGATATTATATATGTGTCGATATATAAAATACAAAAGTAATGAATTTTCCCTATTTTTGTACCAAAATATCTACACACAAAAACTTATAAAAATATACTCTTATTCGATGTCAATTCCTGTTTTTGCTGAAATTCATCAGCTAGTAGTCTATGAAGAGGATTATCTCCACATGGCCATTACACAATGAAATTCTTTTTGGCGAAGACGAATGAGAGATCTATCCACTATATTCACAGAGCGCTCACCATGGGTCCCAGGTTTATCTAGCACTGATTCGGTATCTCCGGATTGGAACCTAAGATCCATCGATAGATGAGCCTTTGCATGAGGGATATCCAATTCCATATGTTAGGTTAATACTTCTTTGTTCTTAGCAAACGGCAGTTGATGAGAATCAAGAGTAAACCACCACTAGAAATTTAGTCTCATGAATAATATAGTTCCTAAGAAGTATATTTATATAAATCAATCCAAACTCATAAAAAAACTCATACTTTGTGCTTTGTAGGATTCGTATTAGGAATTTAAGTTCATGAGACGGTCTCATATACAACCACATCTTTAGAGTTATTTTTTTGATACATTTAGGTGGATTTCAAATTTTTATTTGGAGTTATTTAAAATTATTTTCCCAAATGCTCCCATCAAATAAATCATTCCATACAAACCATTATTAGTACTTCGATATTTAGATGTCATAATAAGCTCACGCTAGCTTCGCCTATCTATTTGCATAAACTAATTTGAATATTGAATGGTTTTAATTGAAAGTTATTATAATAAATGTGACGTGTGTTAGTTAATCTTGGAAATATTGTCAAACTCGAATATTTTAATTCAAATTCGACTTTATTTAAAGTGAGATACAGTTATTCTCCCAAATCAATATATATATATATATATCTTATTAATTTAATGTCGACCACTATGAAATGAGTTGGCCACGCGTTGAGGCCATGTCGCAATTGTCTATCTCAGTGCTTAAATATGTGGCAATTAAAAAAAAAAAAAAAGATAAATGTGTCAATTTGAGCTTGATTTACTTAAAACATTATCAATTTGAAGGATTCTTCAATTTCTAAAATTTTCTTTAGGTTTTTGATCAGTAGGCTTTATAATTGTTTCTTGCTATATACTATAAATTGTAAGTTTCTTCCTATGAATAAATTCCTTCTTATCATAAAAAAAATTGAATAAATTAAGCGTATCATACTCTATATCAATTCATCCAAAATTTCGGAAATTAGACACGATTTGATTGATTACCTTGTGTCAAAATAATCTTCTTTTCGTACTAAAAAAAATCCAATTTTTCTGCAAATTCAATCATCTTTCATATCACTGATATTTCTTGCATGATAGTAACAACAAATTAAACCTCCGTAATTACGCTTTCTTTTAATATAAAATAATTCACGCATTCGTTTTTTCACTTTGTTTCAAAAAACCTTAAGTTATCTAACAGCTAGAACATCAAACATAGAAAGTGAATATGTCGTTTTATTACTTAAAGGAACAAAAAGGCCGACATGATATTTCTTTATATATGTATTTAAAACAGTTTATATTTTAGAAGTTATTTATAAAATTCATAAGATATTAAATCTTAGTTTTGAATAAGCTTTAAAAAATCTAAATAAAATAAGACTATAAAATTTATAAAATATCAATAAGACAACAATAATAATTATAATTATATATATATATATATAAGAGGCATCCTTAGTAGACTATAAGCTTTGTAAAGTAATTCTTTGAGTTTCAGAATTGTCTCTTAAAGTAGTTTTTAAGATTTTACAAATTCAGTCGGGCACCTTAGAAATAGTATAACCAGCATTCCAAGTTACGTAATGAGAAGAATTAATTAAATTTTAATTAAAAAATCTCATTCCCAGCTCAGAAAAGCAAACTGATATTTTTTTTTGGAGGAAGAGCAAACTGATATTTGATTGTGTAGAATTTGCCATATTCGGGTTTTAAAAGATAAAGGGCAAAAAGAAACCTCAAACGGTGCAATTAAGTTAAAAATGCAGCGGCAGAAATAGGACCACTTTTGTGTATACTCAAAGTTTTACCTTTAAATTTGGTGTTCTATTTATATATTTCATTTATTATATTTATATTGAAAAGTATTATTTATTTTATGCATTAGTAGTGTTTGAAAAAAATTATATTTTTAGAAAAAGTAATTTATTGTAGCGAATTAAAAGTAGTTGAGAATTATAAATTGGTAGTGTTTGAAAATAGAATTAAAAATCGAGAATTACAAGTTGAAAGTGTTAGTGAAAAATTTGAAAAAATATTTATTTATTTGTAAAATTCAAACCAAAAGTAATGTTTATTTGGACCAAATGTCTGAAATAGTCTATTTAGGGTACTAAAAAAACATTTTTGCCAAAAATAGGATATTTCAAACCTTACGGCCACCTAAAATCTCTCAACGGCTCTCATTGTGAAAAGTATGGGGCTTGGATCACCTGTAATAGCAGGTCCTGCAACTGCTTGGGGAGCTAGCGCGATGAAGACACGTGTCTCGTGGTAGGTGGAACTTTTGTCGTCAACCAAATGAAATAAATGAAACAATTTTTTTTTTCTTAAAACTAAATAAACCAAAAAATAAGAAAAGGGATTTGCTTGTTTGGGTTTTGGTGTATGTCAATATAAGTAGATTTTAGGGTTATTGATTTTTTGCAACATGTACTATAGGGTCATTGCGGTTTCAGTACCTGGACTATTTTTTTTTTGAAAGTAGTACCTAAATTAAACGTATTTGTTGAAATGCAACATAATACACACCGGTGATGGAATATTCCACCGGGATTCTATCACGTGACACGCACGCCCCCTTTTTTAAGGGTATTTTCGTCAATTTAGGTTGTTATAAATCTCCCGCGCCAAAGACTCACGTGATTTGCACGAGAATTCACAAATCCCCAACACTCTGTTAACTTCCCCCAATTACACCTTGCAAGCCCTAAATATAAACAAACCAAAATTAACGTCACATGCAATCTCGAATCTTGGAAATCTGGACAAAAAATTGCAGCAAGCATTAAAGAAAGAGACACAATGGGATGGGCAATTAGATACCGAACAAACCACGATGTTCCCGTTGGGAGGATGTGCCCTGATTATGGTATTTTTTTAATAATTTTTTAATATTTTTTTGAAAAATGTTGGATGTTTGGGGTGCAAAAAACTCTTTTAAAAACTTAACTTTTATTGGGTTTGTGTTTTGATGAAGAACTGATTTCTTTTTTTTTTTTTTTTTTTGTCTGCATAGGGTCGAACTCCGATTTATTTACCATAAGAATGTATCATTTTGGGGAGTTCAGGCATAGTGGGTCAACATATTATGTGGGTGAGAAAATGATGGTAAGTCACATTGATTTTTGTGACCACGATGAACTCACAATCGATGAATCAAGTTATTATGGGTAATGAGTTAGGGTTGCAGGAAGTTAAAGGTTTTCATTGTAGTAAAGGTGGGATAAATGATTGTAATGATTTGATGATATTGGAAACTGATTTGGATGTGTTGAATTTGGTGAAGTTCATTGATGAAAATAGGATGGTTGGGATTTTTGTTGAACATGAAAAATATATTAATTTTACTGCACTTGATAAAAGAAATACTATGAAACCCATACACCAAAAACACCAAGCACAATCCAACATTACTGAAAACCTCCAACTTTGTTAATCTTTTTCAATAGTCCGGGGATAATTTGTCGGGCTCTGCTGCACATAGGGGGGTCGATCCAGTTGAAGAAGGTGCACCCTCCAACTTCCTACAAATTTCAGATTTTTTTTTCAAGTGGATTCCATAATAAATTTCACAAATAAAATGCATATCAATATCATATTTTCAACTACATAACAAATTACTGCGAAAAATCTAAGAAATTGATCAAAATTAAAACTAGGGTTTATAAAATAAAAAACATATCTTGAATTTCTGACATGTCATGTACCTCCTTCCGGGGTTAAGGTCAGTCCACGAGATCTTCATTGTTGCATTTCTACCACAATTGCAAAATACATCTATGATAACCTCAGATGTTTGCTTCCACATTGCTCCTAGGGCACAAAATTGACGAGGACAAAGAAATTGTTGGACCTCTAGCGCTACTCGGATTGACGAATGTCCCCACAAACCAACACGAGTCTTTTCTAGTGCGCTTTGTTCTCACTCACGCGCACCCTGGAAAACTTCCCAGGGGGTCACCCATCCCATGTCTACTCCAGGGACAAACCAACACGAGTCTTTTCTAGTGCGCGCTTGTCCTCACTCAAAAGCACCCTGGAAAACTTCCCAGGGGGTCACCCATCCCATGTCTACTCCAGGCCAAGCACGCTTAACCTCAGAGTTTCTATGTAATGGACACCAGAAAAGAAGATGCATCTGTTGGTATAGGTAGTCCAAATCATATCCTTTAAGCTGTCCTTTAACTATGCAATCCAGCGCTCACGAGTTCGAATCACGGTCGCGCCTTGCGCTTTCTTTTCTGACCCATTGCGGGCGAGATCTTTGGACCAAAGCCCAACAATCCCCCCCAAAGACTGGCCATCATCTCGGCTCGGTCTTGCAACCTCCGCCGCCCGCCGAACTTCCTGGGGCTTCTAACGCCAACTTCTTTAGTTCAGCGTCGCGTCACGCCCGACCTCTCGATTCCGCCACCCGAAACTACACCTTCGGTTCGATCTGTTAACCTCGGTTTCGACCACCTGGCAACTTACCCTTGATTCCGGTTCACCCAAAGAACCTACACCTTGATTCGATCTGTTTTACCTCGATTAAACAACCTTGGCAACCTACCCTTGATTCTGGTCCACCTAGCAACCTACACCTTCATTCGATCCATTTTTACCTTAGTTACGGTCACCTAGCAACCTACCATTCGATTCTGGTCCGTTTACCTCCGTTCTTTGATAGGTGTGAGTTTTGCATGTATTTTGGGGCGTATTTATGGTTAAAATGGTGACTAAACGTGCATAAACTCATACGAAATGATTCATATTCGCTTTTTGTGGGAAAGATATTATGTGTTGTTCGTTTTGTAGGAATTTAGTGATATTTGAAGTAACTTGGATACAAATACGAGCGGTAAGAAGAAATACCACAAATGATGGAAAATACATGACGCACGGGTAGCGCGCGCTAAGCACCACCACCTGCGCTCCCGGGAAAGCAGAAATGAAGGGACGGCAATTCGCGCACGGGTAGCCCGTGCGTTGCACGCACCACCCGTGCGCCATGAAGGTCGAACATATCTTACGGACATGCACACGGGTCACCCGTGCGTATCACGCCGCGGCCGTCTTGCGTTGATTGGTGAAGAAGAATTGCTTACGGACTTGCGCGGGTAGCCCGTCGTCCTGTTGGAATGCATTACTTTGACAACAACATGACCTAGAATTGGAGGGGGTATTTAAGCACTTTTGGGGGCGCACACCAAGGACATTCTGACATTTTTGGGATCTACAACACAAGACAAAGGTATATTCTTGAAAGAGGAAATCAAGGAGATAATCGGGTTGCATCGGAGCTCAAGAAACGGAGATACATCGAGAGATTGTCGACCTTCCTAAGTTTTTCTTGCTTCTCTTGTAGTTTTCATCTTGCATTTTTAGTTGTCATGGCTATGAACAATTTGTCTATGGATTGTTTAGAAATCATGTGTAGCTAAACTCTTTAGATTTTCGGGTTTTGGAAGTAGATTAATGAACTCTTGTTGGATGTTTTAATCTTAGTTGAAGTTATTATCTTGAAGCCTATTTGAGTACTTTGAGCTTATTCGTATTTTATCACTTGATCAATGATTTAACTTGTTTGATATATTGATTCATAATTCGAGAGATGAGTTTCAATATCGGATCTTGTGTACTCGACACAAATATTTGCATGAATCGAGAGGTTTGTAAATATAGGTGAAGACATTTGATCTTTTGAACTTTTGGGAGTTGAGTACTTAATGTTGAGTAGAGATGCTAGCATAAGTATTTCAATCTACGTTTTATATGCATCTCGAGAGGGAGGATAAAATATCTTTGTGATCGTTTTATAGGAATATTGATAATAACTTGGCTTGGATTAAATCGGACAACAAGAGTGATATTAATCGAAACCTTAACTCGGGAATCCATTTCATCATTTTGATACTTCTATCAATTGTGTTATCTTAATCTTGTGTTTTAGGATTCTAGCTTGTCTTAATCTCATAACAAAAATCATCAAATTACGATCGTCTAAATAAAAATAAGCTATCTTGGTTAATACTTAGTACATAAATTTATTAGTCTCTGTGGATACGACCTTGCTACCATTTTTCTATAACGTACATCGTACACTTGCGGTGAAGCTAAAAATAAAGGCGAACAGTTGCGCCAGCATCTCAGTTCCACCGCTCCTGGCAACCTCCACTGCAGCGTGCTTCCAAGGGAATTTGAACTCGTGACCTGCTCTGATACCAGTTGTTGGACCTCTAGCGCTACTCGGATTGACGACTGTCCCCACAAACCAACACGAGTCTTTTCTAGCGCGTTTTGTCCTCACTCACGCGCACCTTGGGAAACTTCCCAGGGGGTCACCCATCCTATGTCTACTCCAGGCCAAGCACGCTTAACCTCAGAGTTTATATGTAATGGGCACCAGAAAAGAAGATGCATCTGTTGGTATAGGTAGTCCAAATCATATCTTTTAAGCTATCATTTAAGTTTTAACTATGCAATCCAACTCTCACGAGTTCGAATCACGGGCCGCGTCTTGCGCCTCTTTTAAAGCACATTGCAGGTAGGATGCTAGACCAAAGCCCAACAGAAATTGGGGGAGAATTTGTTCTAATTCTGGAAAAATAAGGATGGGTAGGGTATAATAGGGTATATTTGTCCATTTATAAATGATGACAAACTAAACTGACGAAAATACCCTTAAAAAAGGGGGCGTGCGTGTCACGTGATAGAATCCCGATGGAATATTCTATCGCCGGTGTGTATTAGGTTGCATTTCAACAAATGCGTTTAATTTAGGTACTATTTTCACAAAAAATATAGTATAGGACTGAAATCGCAATAACCCTATAGTACAAGTTGCAAAAAATCAATAACCCTAGATTTTAATCATTTCATTACTTACGTTGATTATAGAAAAAACTGATAATTAGAATAAATCTTTGTTTGCTAAGATTGATATTATTTACACTTGTTGAATAAAGGAATATAAGAATTAAAACAACAAGCTTGATAAACCAGACGCTTCAAGGTTTATTGTTCAAATGAAAACCTTAAAGCAAGTACCCTTTTTTTTTTTTGAGAAATAAACCAAGTACCCTTTTAGTTAATTTGGTTTTAATTAGATCATCAACCAATGAAAAACGTGTGCGCACATCCTTAAATTTATAATCACATAATTAATCCTTTTGAATTCTAATCAAATCTCCATTCACATCTAGATGCTAAATACTATTCACTCTAATTTAAAGTTGGAGGTTCAATTTGATTTGATACAAAACTTTAAGAATTTAAAAAAAACATAAAAGTAATTATTTAGGTGTTATATTCAAATTAAGGGTGTCGATTGAAAAGAAAATAATTACTTTAAAGCATAAATTTTATTTTAGATATTTAAAGAAAATAAGAATAACAAATTTGAAATAAAGGAAATAGCAATAGCAAAATGTGGGTGTTGAGTGTTGAGTAGAGCTCAAAAATAGACCAACTCAGTCCATGAAAAAGTCGAATTAGGTTGCAATTTCATATGCTCAAAAGGGTGGAGCCTATTTGGACATACCTCATTTGGCCTAAAAAGCCAATCGGCCTGGACGTTTTTAAGTATATTTTCAAAGCATGAGATGCGTTAAACTACCAAAATGGTGCGATGAAACTTTTGACACAATCCATCCCGGTTTTTCTTTTTGGCCCACAGGCTAGTACCGGTCCGGTCTATTTGACGGCTCTAGTTTTGACTATGACCGTCATCCTTGAACACTCCGGTACAACCTGCAACACAGGATAAATCTCTCCCCTAATGTATTATTAACAAATTTGTCTTTTACATATTGTTTATTCCTTTAATATTATCAGCTTCGAAGTTTATAAAACCTATGGGCATGGAGTCATAGTGTGCCAACTCAGAAATACGCCAAAAAATCGCATAATCAGTAGCAATCATACAGCTCCCCCTTCTCTGTTCAATTCCAACCGACACTTAACCTTCCTTTCAACCAACCCCTGCCCTGCTGCTCTACTAAAATCTCTCTTCTTTCTCTCTCTCACACACACGCACTCAATTATCTCCACATATCTGATCTATATAATCTCCCATTATTCATATATTTCTACTTCTACTTCTTTAATTAATTCCTTGTGAAAGCAAATATAGCCAAGTTCTCTGAAGTGATGGCGGAGGAGGAACCCAAGAAGGTCGCGCCGCAGCATACTTCCGAAGCTCCGCCTGCGGCGGCGGAGGCCGTGGAGACTCCGAAAGAGGTGGATGAGGAGAAATCCGTCATTCCAGTACCTTCCCCTCATGAAGAGAAAGCTGATGATGACTGCAAAGCTCTCGTCTTGGTTGAAAGTAATTTATTCTTAACATGCCTATTATGTGTTTGATGATGGTTCATTTCAGATAATTTTGTGGCCTTTCTGTGTAATTGAAAATTGGTAAATTTTTCCTGCTTGTGTGGAAGAATCTTTTCTTTAGTGAAAAATTTAGCATCGGTTTGTGTGTGTGTGTGTGATGGTTGATTTTCACATGATTTTGTGGTCTATGTAAGGCAAAGTGGGTTTTTTTTATGTTTGGCTAGAATTTTTTATTTTTTTTTATAATTGAAAATTCAAGATCTTTACTGCAGCTTACTCAGTTGGTAATAATGAATATTATTTGAATATTTCAAGTAATGAGGAATTAGGAGTGAGGAATAACGTTTTCCTTTTTAACTTTTTTGAGTTAGTTGTGTTATATAAGTTTCTCATTTAGTATTATGTTGTTGTTTTGAGCATGTATAATTGCAGGATTGGAGGTTCTTGTGTGTGTTAATATTTGAGTAAAGGAAAACAAAGGACTCTTTGCTAACTCTTATAACCTACTTGTAATTTGTCTGTCCCAAATTTCAGCTACACAGGGTTTTAATTTTCATTATTCCTTTATACAAATCTACTTCGTTTATTTCTTACTTCCTAAAAACAACAAAAATTGAAGGGATAATTACAAAAAGTACCCTGAGGTTTGACCTAATTACAAAAAAACACAGCTAACTTTAAAACTTACAAAAACTACCCTTGAGGTTTGAAATATATTTCAAAATCCCCCTTCATATTTGTAAAATCATTGCAGATTACCCCTTAATTTTAACACTAAATCAAACATCAGGGGTTAAGTTTTAAAGTTAGCTGGGTTTTTTTGTAATTAGGTCAACCCTCGGGTACTTTTTGTAATTATCCCAAAATTGAAAATAGAGAAAAAAAAATATGTGAAAGCAAAGACTCAACTGAAACCAAATTGCTTCTGTCCTGTAAAATACTTAGTCATATCTCAAGTTTTATTACCTCTGTCTAGTATCTTGAATTGAATATAAATAAGTACTGTTTTTCCTAACATCTAAAATTTTCTCCGTTTCTGGCAAAAGAACCAGCAGCTGCTGAGGAGGAAAAACATGAGGGCTCTATAAACAGAGGTACTCAAAGTCCATTAATGTTCTTAAGCCATTTCAGTTTTTGTTGGAATTGATCTATTTGTTTAAGGAATCAAAAAATACTTAATTCCTTCAGTGTTTTGATAGATGCTGTGCTGACCCGGGTTGCAACAGAGAAGAGGTTGTCTTTAATTAAAGCGTGGGAAGAAAGTGAGAAGTCAAAAGCTGAAAACAAGTAAGCTTCTTGAGCCTACCCTGTTTTTTGTCTGTCATATTTGTTAATAGTTTCTGGAAGTTTTGAAAAAATAATTAAATGAACTCGTCCCATGCCAAGGGTGCTAAAAAATAATAATATGACTTCTCAACAAGAATGTATGATTATGTTGTGTACAAATAGACGACGAAGATATATATATATTTTTTTTGTAAGGTTAAGAGAAAATGCTTAACTTTGGCAGAAAATATATACTTTTGAGTTTTGAGTAAGAGTTTGAGGGGCTTTATGCTGAAAAATGTGCTGAACTTTTTTTTTTTTTTGGGGGGGGTTATAATTTTTGTGTGTTATCGATTACTTATCATGCCTAGTCTCGGAATACGAGGCATTCATTGAAACCAATACTTCAGAAACTTCCAAACAATTTAAGCAGCTGCAAATAATCACTAATACTTATGGTTTTAGCTTTAGATATATTATCTGAAATGCTCTGGAGACTCCCTGGGATTTTTAAAAATATTAGGGGTGTATTTGTCTTTTTATTTATAATATTAATAAAATTTTAAAAAAAAAGAAGAAAAAAGGCCACTAACTCTTGAAAGTTTAGGCTCCAGTGCTTCAGGGCATCTCCAACCCATAACACCAAATTTGGTGTGAAAATCACACCAAATTTGGTGTTTTGGTGTAATTTTGCAAAACCCATCTCCAACACACTACACTAAATCTTACACCAAATGAATATTTTAATATTTTCTTTTCATTTTGAATAGCAAATTTATTTGTTTATGCAATTATTTCTTTTGCTTATATTTTATTATTATTAATGTAACTAAATAAAAACTTATATTTAACTAATATTACATTAATTAATTATATTGCAAAATAAATATTACAACTAATATCACAATAAATAAAAATACTAAATTGCACACTAGACAATAAAAAACGACAAACCTAAAACAAATATTTAAAGACAAAAAAAATATTAATACATTACTAATTCTAAATTAGTATATTCATCCCACACGTGATCGATTAATGCATCACGAGTGCAAAGTGAGCATTTTTGTCCTTGATTAGTTTATAATAATTTATTGGTAAATATTAACTATTGTTCATCTAAAATAATAATTATATACAAAATTTAAATAACTAAAACCATGTTACAAATGAATTATATATCAAATATAGGATACAATAGGAATTAAAAGTTTGAAGTAGAAAAAATTGGAGGGCAAAGAGGGGATATTTGTATTACACCAAATTTGGTGTAATGAATAGTGTTACACCAAATTTGGTGTAACACTATTCATTACCCCAAATTTGGTGTGATGTTTAGAGTTGGGTTGGAAGGTGTTTTTTAGATATTTGGTGTTTTGGTGTGGGTTTTAGAGTTGGGTTGGAGATGGTCTCACAGACCCAAAAACAAACCCCTAGGCCCTACCCCAACCTTCACGCCCAATCCCCAAGGTCTCTTAGAGCATCTCCAACCCATAACACCAAATTTGGTGTGAAAATCACACCAAATTTGGTGTTTTAGTGTAATTTTGCAAAACTCATCTCCAACCCACTACACTAAATCTTACACCAAATGAGTATTTTAATATTTTCTTTTCATTTTGGAATAGCAAATTTATTTGTTTATGCAATTATTTCTTTTGCTTATATTATATTATTATTAATGTAACTAAATAAAAATTTATATTTAACTAATATTACATTAATTAATTATATTGCAAAATTAATATTACAACTAATATCACAATAAATAAAAATACTAAATTGCACACTAGACAATAAAAAAACGACAAACCTAAAACAAATATTTAAAGACAAAAAAAGATTAATACATTACTAATTCTCGAAATTAGTATATTCATCCCACACGTGATCGATTAATGCATCACGAGTGCAAAGTGAGCATTTTTGTCCTTGATTTGTTTGTGTCGAGCGAGAAAGTCTTGAAAACGATTATTCTCATTTGCAGAAAATTTTAGTTTGCTTGGTATTTTGTTTTTTAAATTTCAAGTTTAATTATAAAGTTAGTGTTTTGTATTTTATGATAGACTTTGATGCTTTTTTAATTAAATTATAATTTTGTTTATTAATTATTTTAGTTTATCAAAATTTTAAATTTAGTTTATAATAATTTATTGGTAAATATTAACTATTGTTCTTCCAAAATAATAATTATATACAAAATTTAAATAACTAAAACCATGTTACAAATGAATTATATATCAAATATAGGATACAATAGGAATTAAAAGTTTGAAGTAGAAGAAATTGGAGGGCAAAGAGGGAATATTTGTATTACACCAAATTTGGTGTAAATGAATAGTGTTACACCAAATTTGGTGTAACACTATTCATTACACCAAATTTGGTGTGATGTTTAGAGTTGGGTTGGAGGGTGTTTTTTAGGTATTTGGTGTTTTGGTGTGGGTTTTAGAGTTTGGTTGGAGTTGGTCTTATCCTAAAAAAAAAAATCCCCAAGGTTTGAAGAAGAAAACATACCAAACTTCACGCGTGACGCCCAACCCTTATCCGGCTACCCCAAAGTTTGTATTAAAGCTTTTATTTTACCTTATTGTCATGAGATTAACATTGAATGAATGAGAATGAATTGTATTTAAGGTTTTTAATACCAAAGTGTATATTAATTAATTTTGTTGGATTTGTTGTTTCTTCTCTATTTATTTAATTTTTTTGTTGTATCATTAATTGTTATATGAATTGTTCGGGCTAATTTTTAGTAATTTATTATAATTTATAGTTCATGTATAGTTGTTTCCTTAAGTTGTATTAGTTTTTTATTTTTTTTCCACATTTTCTTAGATAATGGAACGATTTTTTAAAAGAGTACCACTTATTATCGAGGAATCGTACTCATCAGTCAATGCACCTACAATTGTACATTCAACTTAAGCACTAACAAGAAAAATCGTTTCAATGTTCGTTTAGATGAAAACTTCTCTAAAGTAGTTGGTATAGGAGGTCTTGCTCAGAAGATGGTTGCTACAAGAAAACATATTGTTTTTCCATTAGTTTATTTGTTGGTTATGTTGTCATTGATCTTATCAGTTGCCACTGCAACGGTTGAAATAGTTTTTTCAACAATGAATATCATAAAGAGTTCACTACGCAATCGAATAGGAGATGGACTACTTAATGATTGTTTGGTAACATACATTGAAAAGGATATATCTCGAACTCTGTTGTAAAAATCCTCGCCTAGCCCCGATTAATCCCCGCCTAGGTGCTAGGCCCCCCTCGTCCGCCTACGATTTTTTTCCGATTAGGCCCTGCCTAATCCCGCCTAGGTCCCGTGTAGCCCCGATTAATCTCCGCCTAGGTGTTAGGCCCCAGCCTGCCGCCTAGCTAGCGCCTAGCGCTTTTAACAACATTGGTCTCGAAACATTATCAAGGAAGCTATATGCAACGATTTCAAAATATGAAGAATAGAAAATAAATGTTATGACATATTCATGTAATTGTATTATGTTATTTCTTTTTAAATATTAAGGTGTAATTGAATATGACTTTATTAAAACTAATAACTATTTATAATGTTATTTTTAGAGTTGATGTATTGTATTTTATTTTTAGACTGATGTTAGTTGGGCCCCCCTACGTAGACTTTTTGGCTTCGTCACTGTCTGGAGTATATATTCTTGTTCAAGAGGTTATGATATCTTGAGGCATTAATGTAAAATAAGAATCTAAAATACAACTAACTATGGCTATTTGCTTTTAGGAGGATATTGATGTAGCTCATGCTAACTAAATAATTTACAGGGCTCAGAGGAAGGCATCTGCTATCGGGGTTTGGGAGAACAGCAAGAAAGCGGGTCTAGAGGCCGAGCTTAAAAAGATGGAGGTAACAACATATCCTACGTCTTTGTTTTATATTTTTAAATAAATCATTTGAAATTCCTGCATATTTGCTTGAAGTATCCCATGATAAGTGGACTTACATCTATATACTTTGTTCCGTAGGAACAACTGGAGAAAAAGAAAGCAGAACAAATCGAGAAACTTAAAAACAAGGTGGCGCTCGTTCACAAGGCAGCAGAAGAAAAACGAGCAATGATTGAAGCCAAACGCGGTGAAGATCTTCTCAAAGCAGAGGAGATAGCAGCAAAATATCGTGCCACTGGAACCGGTCCAAAGAAACTGCTTGGCTGTTTCTGAAACTGAATTTGCATTTGTACATTATTTTTTTCGATTGGATATCTATTTATTGTTGTATTGTGTGTTAATTTGGTGTAAAATTACTACTTGTCCATTTATTATGTGTGCATAGTGATGTATTTGTTTATAGATACATTCTGGAGAATACTAGTTACTCTATTTGCAAAAAACAAGAAATCAGGTTTTTAATGAATTTTTGAGATTTTCATAGTATTGTGTGATTGATGAGGTGCTGAAAGGAGAATCATTTTGGTGTGCCTTGATTTTGGAACCAAGAATGTGTCTTGTTTCATTTATTTATTTTAGGGTTAATTGCAATAAAGGCCCTTAGGTTCCGCCTAATTACCAAAAAAAAATCAGCTATCTTTCAAAATATCAGCGTAAACCATTCGACCACCTGCTTTTAGATTTTGATTAAATGAAGCTCGACATTTGCAAACATTACAAACTACAAAGTGACTTGTGTACAAAAAACCAAGAGTTGACACAATTAGAAAGAGAGGTTTAATATATAAACAAGATGGACAAGCTACACTTCAGGGCCCCAAACTATAAAACTAAGCAGCTGTTAGATGAAAATTAAGAAAAGTTTCACTTTGTAACTAACTACATATATATGTTGAAGAGAATGCAACAGGTCCCAAATGGATGATCCTCTTCTAACAAGTCAGTTCGACTAATCTCCGACATAAGTAGTGACACCATCATCAATGGTTCCTTCAAGAAACCCCATGTCATTGTCACCCACAGGGAAATCAAGTAACAGCTTCATCATAGCATCCGAGGAATCATCCATTTCATATGACTTTGAGGTGTTGTCTGAATAAACCGCCGCCACATCTTCCGATTCCTTCTTACAGTTCCAAGTTTCCATTTTCTGGTCAGCAATTTCAGGTGAGTTGGTTTTCTTGCAGGATTCGGCTTTCGTTAGTGACGATGTTTGTGACGTTGGGCTGTGAGATGCAACTCCATCGAATTCGTTATTTGTACTGTCGTTAATGTTTCTAAATGATTGTCCGACTTTGGAGTTCCATAGATTTAGGAAGTAGTCGCCTTGGGACTTGCTGTCAGAAGGTGCATTGAGAGGCAATGGTTTGTTGGATAAACGGGACTCGGCCTCGACCCTGACACTCTCCCATTGGACCATGTGGCGAGTTAGAGGAGAGTCGGTTTTTGTATCGACTGGCTTTGAAGAGGATGATGGCGCTTTGTTGCTGAAGCGCTTTCTCAAATGCGAGTTCCAGAAGTTCTTGACATCGTTGTCTGTTCTTCCTGGTACGTGGGAAGCTATGGCAGCCCATCTGGAGAAATAGAAATATGTCAGGTGAGAAAAAAACTTTGCAGCTATTTTAAAATAACATGAAGTAATCAGCGCTCTTTTAAGAGAGCGTTCGCAAGCACTTAAAAAAAGTGATTGTCAGCTTTTGGCTGAAAAAAATTGTTTTTAAGTGCTTTCAAATGTCAAATTCTGCTTCTGATTCTGTATAATTTGATCAGAGCGTGAGGGGGGAGTGCCTCAGATTTCCGATTATGATTTGGTTTCATTTTGAATTTATTCACTAAACACTCTCTATTAGCTTAATCAAATTTCAGTTTTTATTTGCAAACACTGTCAACTTTTGATTCCTGACTACTTTTCATTTCTACAACAATAACTTAAATCACTTCTTTTACAAGCAGGAGTTTCTGCAAACACTTACTAAATGTCATTTGCATTTAATTCTGTATCATATAACAAGTCTTTTATTGAAATAGAACTTAGGAAAAGTGCCATTTATGTGCATAATGTAATGTAAGAATAAACTGATCTGATCAATATCAGCAAGCTGATATATAAGAAACCACTAAGTGCTACTAATGTTAATATACCATGATAACATCATCGGTGACAAATGCACCGTAAAGTGACATATGATTATGAGGACTGATCAAATGGATACTAGGAATGTTTCGCCACAATTTTGATTTATTTGTGGATATAAGACAACATTGGAGGTGAGAGGCGATTTTTAATTACTTGTTACCAAACGTCTCGTGCAGATTAATGATGGTGTTCTCTTCCTCGGGAGTAAAGGGACCGCGTTTAATGTCAGGTCGAAGATAGTTTGTCCAGCGAAGCCGACAACTCTTTCCACACCGGAGGAGACCTGTAATTGTCACATAAACACAGAAGGTACCTCTTACTTTCCTAACAAACTGAAATTTGTGTACAATATCTTCAGTTGTGCTTCCTTCACAGGCAGGATAATTCCAAGACATAAAATTTAGGGATAATTACAAAAACACCCATGAGGTTTAGTCTAATTACAAAAAAGAAAAAGAAAAAAGGAGGATACCTCCAACAACATTATAAGGGGCATGAGGACTATTTGTTCATCTAAGGAGACAGCACCTTTATGGCTCAATTACAGGCTTTTCTTTGCACATAAGCCAGGAAACACAAAGTGACCAGACATTGATTTAATAGTGGAGAAAAGGTCAATTATGAAGTTGGATAAGTAGTAGACAACTACATGATAAAAAAATTATGCAGAGCGGAGAAATGTACCGCATCGATTTTTTTAGAAAATCGTCCAAGTAACTCACTAAATAATACAAGGACGGTATGACTGTCATTTTAAGTCAAAATCTAAAATAACATGTTTCCGAAAACATGGCTAGTTTTCAGTTTTTAGAAATATAAGTGACCGATTTGACATATTTATACTTAAGTAAAAGTATATTAACCGGGGAATTATCTTCGGGGATAAGCTACATGTATCAAAAAATTCTCAGAACCAGTGGCGGACGCAGAATTCCAACTTTGGGAGATGAAAGAACGGAGTGGGTTCATAAATCTAAACTATGAGAAAAATGTTCATATACTTAAGGTTTTTCATATTGTAAAACAAAATTGCTTGAAGTTTTTATCAAAGTTTTGGGGGCAATTGTGAATTATAACATTTTCCCCATCTTGAGCCGAATTTAGAACTTTGAATCAGTGTTAAAAAACTTCAATAGAAATCATTTGTGTTTTTTTTCTTCTTAAGAAATGAACTAATTTGTGTGATAGAAACATATACAACCAAGCTGCTGACACCATAACCAGGATTATCTCTAAGCTCATTCACTGTACATAAATGGGCAGTGCCACTTAGTGCTTTCAACCTCACCACTTTTCTATCCCATGACCCATTTTTTTCATCAAGCATTTATTGCATTCAATGCACTTGAATTGTTCATCCAAAAAAAAAAAAATACACTTGAATAAATTAAAGAAATCAACATCTCTTATCACATCAAAGAAAGAAATGCCCAGAAAAACAGAGAAGAATTAGCTGAACATTAGTACAAATTTCTCTAGATTAAATTTCAAGTTCACCAAAATGAGATCATCCATTAAATATCAAGAATCCCATTAAACCCTTTCTCTTTTTTTTTCCTTTTTTTTTTTAAATATAAGGAGAACCAAATTGATCTTAGCTACTACATACAAGAACCCATTGCATCAGAACTCAGAAGGCCAAAAATGCCAAAAAACTATAAATAAATAATGGCTCAAAGCATTAGGTGAACATTAATTAGATAAAACAACGAATGGGATAAATTTTTTTAATAAAAAGACAAACCTGCAAGTTTTGGGAGATTTCTCCAAGTCCCATGCCCATTTTCTGTAATGAAATCAACAAGAATCTTGTCCTCTTCAGCAGTCCATGCCCCTCTTCTTAATCCCTCTCTTTCACAGCATGACATTCTCCCCTTGTTCTTCTTCTTCTCCTCATTTTTATCTTTCTTTTTCCCCATTTTTACACAACTAAAACTGCACAAAAACACTTGGAAAAAAACTACATTCAAGAAATATGTAAACAAAAAGGGTAAAAAAAATGCAAAAAGTAGAAGAATAAGGGAAAAGTAAATAGATTTCAGGTTTCTTGAGAGGGTTTTGTCTGTGTGTGTAAGTGTGTGTGTGAGAGAGAGATGATATGATGAGGTGATAAGAAAAGAGGTAGCAAAAGAATCTCAAGACTATAAATGCATGGGGATTTATATTCACAATAATGGAAGGCATTATCACAGACATCCAAGCCAGTCACCCCCACATTTTCACTTTCATCTCTGCACCCCAAGCATTTATTTTTGTACTCTCCCCCCTTTATTTATTTCTCTCTGCAACACATTTTACTGAAACAAAATATTTAAAATTGAAGCAATCTGACATAAATAGAACGATAAAGTTTCCATCTTTGACTACCACCAGACCAGATAACTTCTTCAAATACACAAAAACTCATTCCAAAACAAAATAAAAATAAAAATAAAATGCATGAGAGAAATGGTGCTTACCAGAAAATCTAGAGAGAGAAGTGAAGAAAGTGTGCAAATGGGCTTCTTTTTTTTTTTTTTTCTTGTGTTCTTTTTGATGTTCAGTTTTTAGCTGATTTCATGGCTTCTTTTGTTTTATATAATTCAGTAAACATGGACAAAAGATTGTGAGTTTTTGCTGACGCATAAAAAAAAGCATTAAATATTCAACAGTCAATTTGATAAGATTACCATAATCCCCTTCGTTTTCCACGGAATCTGGCTATGGCCCCCATTTTGTGCCTTTCTTTCTCAAGGGCTCTTACAAAAAAATGTTAAAATATAGTGGACTTTATTACATAGTTGTGATTATTCTAGAAATAATTCACTATCTTTTTTCAACTTATTGTTACCCCAGATTTTTTAAACCCTTTTCTTGTTTTCCTCTCATTTTGGTTGTATAATATAGGGTCTTAAATAATTAGTGGATTAAAGCTGAATATATTATTATTCGAATTTGTTTGGATTTTTATTAAACTTCAAAATTTATATTTTGAGTTTGGGTTGATTGTTAATCAGTTTGAGCTTGAACGGGTTTTTGTCGAGCTGAATAACTTGATATTTTTACACACATTTTATTATTATTCTAGTAATGAGTAGTGTTTGAACCAAGCTTGGTATTTTATCGAACATAAAGACATGCGGCTCAAATTTGGTTTTTAATGTTATAGAATCGAATTTAAACAAAGTTTTGTAATCGATTTCGAGTCTAATATTGAATTGTTTGATTCTTGTTAAATTAGTATTGAGAACCAAAATAAAGTTTATTACTGTACCCTTGTCAACACATGTGAATACATGGGGCTATATCGGACTCCAATCCTGGTCAATTTTAATAAATTGAAAAGGAATAGTTATAGCTTATATTATTTTTTTCTTAATTTTCTCTCACCGCACTTTCGTATATTGGTTCACTCCACTTTTTACATGCTGACTCCGCCGATCCGATATTAATTGTCAAAATTTATGTTCCATGCACTTACAAGAATAAATAATTGTCCATCTTTATCTCGCACAATATAATACACTATGCATGATTCGTACATTTTTATCTAACTAAAATATATATAAAATATTTTTAATATTACATATATAAAGTTTTTCCAAGAGTTGGTGCTACAATTATTTAGATCCCTAATATGCCCTTCATGAGTTGACTGTTGGGCATCATTAATCTGAACTTTGTATGGCTTTTGTTTGGAGAGTTCTCATGCAGTGGTTGAAATTTCTGAAGAATTATTAAATTCTAAGTTACTTATTTCACTGGGTAAAAAAATTATGAATGTTTTATCTCTAATAATTTAATAAGTAATAATGAACCAGACTCAACACGCCTAATTTAATTTAAATGGTGGCAGATTTTCAAACAATTACCTAAGTACATGCTTAGGATATTTTATGCCACGTGATTCTTTGTGTTGGCCTATAAAACAGTATCCATGTGAATCGAAGTCTAAGTTCTAAGGAATTTGCAAGGATGAACAATCCTCTTTATTTTGAACGGGGATAATTACAAAATCACCCTGAGATTTGAGCTAATTACAAAAAAATTGAGAGGTGTTTCAAAATTACAAAAAAGGCCATCAAATTTGATTTTGTATTAAATTTAAAGGGATATTTGTAATATTTTTATAAATATCAGGGTTTTCTTTTTGGAACATTTTTTGCTTATCTTGAAGAAAATTTAAGACGGAATCAAATCTCAAACTATTGCAATTTTCAAAATCTCTGGTTTTTTTTTGGGTAATTAGACCGAACCCCAGGCAGGTTTTTGTAAATATCCCTTTTGAAAATGATGTGTGGAGTATAATGTTGATATATCTTTTAAAGGATATCGATATATATCATCAATTTTGCACCACGTTTAATTTTTCCGTTGGACTAATTTGTCCTTTTTTTTTTTGAAAACAAAAGGTAGCATTATATTAGAGGATTGACAAAATGGTTCAGGGAGTTGATTAAGACTTGATAGCTTCATATTATGTTTTGTTTTTAAATTTAAAGTTTATTGAGTAGCTTGAACCTTGAATCGAATTATGTCACTTACCAAATGTTAACTTTTTGAAATGAGGTAGTCTTACATGTGACCGTCTAATTGATTTAAGTATATTTTATGGGTTTGGGTTTGGGCTTGAGTTGAGATTTTAATTACAAATAGATACGTTTCATGGGTTAAATCCACGAGATTGTCTCATACAAGTTTTTGATTTATATATTTTTATCGATCTCTATGTTGCTTTTGCCCTTGTGTTGTTTTCATAGACGGAGTCACATTGCCCAATATTGGGACACATGCTCCCATAATTTTCTTTCTTTTTTATATTTTATTATTTATTATTTATTTGTAAAAGTTATATTTATTTTTCTTTTTTTATTATACATTATTTACTTTTAGAAATTATTTATTAATTAGGTTACAGTAAAACAAAATGTAACTACTTGTTTGTGCTCATGTTGTTGAAAATTTATGAATTCGTCCCTGATTGTTTCTGTTATTTCTTGGTTGTTTTATGATTTTTCCATTGTTTCATGATTATTTTATGTGTTGTTCGATATTTCAATACATTGGATCAATAACTAGAATATGTTGTTTCTATTTTCTTCATGTGTTGTTTCAGTGTGTTTCTCGCACTACAAGAAATCCATAGTTTAGCGACGAAAAATAGCAACGACAGACATTTGTGGCAATATAATGATGGATTAACGATGGTATAACGTCGAAATCACATTAAAAAAATGTATTTTATAAGTAACGACGACTTATAAACGATATTACGGTGGACATAAATCAATCACTATTTTATTGCTATAACTCTTTAGCGACGAATTCCAGACGGATAGAATAACGACGGATATATCTATCGTAATATTTCATTTTTAGCGACAGACCATTCTGTCGCCATTTTATATAATTTATTTTTAATATAATATTCACTTTAAATTATATTATTTCTTATTTATTTATTTTAGAAAAAGTTGTTGCGACGGAACATTCCGTCGCTATGTTATATAATTAATTTTTTTATTTAATATTTACTTTTACTTATATTATTTATTGTTTATTTGTTTTTTTTAAAAAAAAAAGTAATAACGACGGACGATTCAGTCGCTATATGTTTAATATATCATTCATTTATTAACGGATATATCTATCATTATTTATATAATTTATTTTTAATTTAATAACTATGTTTTAATTATATTATTTATTTTTAAAATTATTTTTTAGTAGTAGCGACGAACCAAATCTGGTGTGAGATATAATTAATTCATTTATATAACATGATTTTTTAATAATTAATTAATATTTTCTACAAATTTTAACAAATAACAAATAATTATAAGTAAACTAAAAGAAATACTAATATTAATTTTAATATTTCTTTTTGTAATAGAATTAATTAATGTAATATTAATTAAATGAAAATATATAGTTAATTGCATTAATAGTAATAAAATATCAGTAAATAAAATAATTGTATAAATAAATAAATTTGTTACTATAAGATGAAGAAAAAATAATAAAATATTCATTTGGTATAAGATTTTGTGTAATGGGTTGGAGATGGTTTTGATAAAATTACGCCAAAACATCAAATTTGTTGTATTTTTAGTTTTTACACCAAATTTGGTGTAATGGGTTGGAGATGGACTTAATAAACTACATTATTCATATTTAGCATCTAATACATGCAGACTGTATCTCTGATTTTGATTCGGATTCATAAATCTTGAATTCTACCTTAAAATAATACACGCAACAAAACGTATTGTACGATCAAATGCTTCTATATATATTAAAGTGTTTACACTTGTTCCATAGTTGTGTACCTGCAAAATGTAAATTAACAAATTTGAAGCGTGATTTGCTTGAGTGAATTAGGGCAACTTTGTCTCTTTTCTTGCTTGATTTTATGCTTCACTTTTGTCTTTCCTGTGAAGCATCATACTTTATATCATTGTAGCTCGGATATTTAAATATTATTGGATATATTTTCCATAAAATTATTCCAAAATAAATTATTTTACTGTATTAATTTTTCAATTTCTTTTCATGTGCATAATGATTTTGTTATCGATAAGTATAAAAAAAGTCTAATTATTTATTTTATTTCATGAATCTTTTAAACATGTTAATGTATTTGGCATCTTCAACCCAACTTCAAATCCCACTTTATTATACCAAATAAATAGGAAAGAAAAACCCCACAACCCAACTCTAAACCTTACACCAAATTTAGTGTAGTGAATAGTATTATATCAAATTTGGTGTAAAACTATTCATTTACACAAAATTTGGTTTAATTCAATATCTCACATTTTGTCCTCATATTCTTTTCTACTTCAAATTTGAATTTCAATTGTATCCTAATTTTATTTTTATATATAATTAATTAATTTATATAACATGATTTTAATAATTAATTAATATTTCTATAAATTTTAATAAATAACAAATAATTATAAGTAAACTAAAAGAAATACTAATATTAATTTTAATATTTCTTTTTGTAATATAATTAATTAATATAGTATTAATTAAATGAAAGTTTATAGTTAATTACATTAATAGTAATAAAATATAAGTAAATGAAATTCTTGTATAATAAATAAATTTGGTTACTTTAAAATGAAGAAGAAAGAATAAATTTTTCAATTGGTGTAATGTTCGGAGATGGTTTTGATAAAATTAAACCAAAACACCAAATTTGATTTAGTTTTTCCACCAAAGTTGGTGTAAATGGGTTAGAAATGGTCTTAGTAAACTACATTATTCATATTTAGCATCTATGTACCTACAATATGTAAATGGACAAATTTGAAGCATTATTCCAGAATCAGGCAGGTGCTTTCTTGGTTGAGTTAGGACAAATGATTGCTTGAGCAGCGAGTGAGAGTCATGAGTTTTTTGCTTGAGTGAATTAGGTCTCTTTTCTTGTTTGATATTATGTTTGACTTTTGTCTCTCATGTGAAGCCCCATACTTTATATCATTGATGCTCGAATATTTTAGTATTATATGATATAATTTTCACAACATTGTTCCAAAAAAATATTATTTTACTATATTAATTTTTGAACTTCTTTTCATGTGCATTATATTGTGATCGCTAAATATCAAAAGAGTCTAATTATTTATTTTACTTCCTGAATATCTTTTAAACATGTTAATATACTTGGGGATCTCCAACCCAACTTCAAATTTCACTTTATTACACGAAAAATGCAAAAAACATTCTCCAACCCAACTCAAAACCTTACACCAAACTTAGTATATTGAATAGTATTACATGAAATTTGGTGTAACACTATTCATTTACAGCAAATTTGGTTTAATGCAGTATCCCACATTTTGTCCTCAAATTCCCTTCTACTTCAAATTTGAATTTCAATTGTATCCTCATTTTATATATAATTAATTAATTTTATATAACATGATTTTAGTAATTAATTAATATTTTTTATAAATTTTAATAAATTAATATTAATATTAATTTTAATATTTCTTTTTGTAATATAATTAATTAATGTAATATCAATTAAATGGGAGTTTATAGTTAATTACATTAATAGTAATAAAATATAAATAAATGAAGTCCTTGTATAAATAAATAAATTTGGTTACTATAAAATAAAAAAAAGAATAAAATATTCATTTGGTATAAATAAATGAAATACTTGTATAATAATTTATACAGGTTCTCACTGAGGTGTGTCATCATATTCCGGCAAAATCTTAACACGCTGTGATTCACAAGGAAATTATTAGTACCAGAAACTATGTAGTTTACCTTAACAAAAGTGTCATATATTGGACCCGTAGGAGGATTTGTCACATTGAATGTTGTATCTCAATTCTGTAGATTAGACATCCCAAAACCACTTGCTCATATTGGGTATGAAAAGGACATGCGTTTGCGGGTTCCTTTTCTATAACGTTCCTTATAAAAGGCGAGTCTTCCCGCCGTCGATAAAATGGCCAAATGATTAAAGAGCAATTGGGGTCTATTTATCCTACAAAAAATAACATATAAATATAGATAAATATAGATATAAATGTAAAAAAAATCAAATCAAATTAAAATAGATAATATCTATTTTTAATTAGGTAATTAGGATATATTACCGGCTACAAGATCTCTCAATCTGTTCCAAAGTTCCAAAAAAATAGGGATGGTTGTGAAATTAGACACCAAAGTCCCTATCAAAGCTGATATAGAATGATAATCATTCTCTTTGTGAGGTTTCTTAGCATCAAAGAATACACGTCCCCAAAATTTCAAAATGTTTGATACATGTTTTTATCTTAATTTTGATGATTTTATTTTATCACCAAAACAATGTTTTTAAAGGTTGTCCAAATACTCCTAAATGATTTAAAATGTTTTTAATATTTTCCGGAAGTATTTTCTCAAAGTTTATTTTCGTCAAATTGGACAACGCTTTTAATGATTTTACGTTATTGGATTTTTACTCTCAAACGATGTTTCTAAATGTTGTCCTAATACTTCCGATCGGTTTAAAATGTTTCTACTATATTTTCGAGTATTTCTTGGTTTTATTTTCGACAAAAATTGGACAACATTTACTCGTCTCGTCACGGCCGCCCTATAGGGCAACCCATACCTGAAGATGTTTTTAGAAACATAAAAATGAGACGGAAGGAAAAAGAAGCAGGTCGACCGGCCGCCCGGGCGTCGACTTTCCGGTCGACCGTATTTTGACTGCAAGTGTGTTTCAAACGAACTTTTAATCCTTGCAAAATCCATAAGGGGACCGGTTGGGGTGATGGTCGATGGTCGAGGTAGACGTCGACCGGTCGCCCGTGTTATTTTGCTGTGTATTCTTTTTCAACGTCTATTTCGTGCGACGGTCGCCTTATGTTTTGACAAAGAAATTTCCGACCGTTTGACAAGACAAACTTTCCTTAAATTGTGGGATTGATTTCTAACAGCTATATTCTTGATTTTAATTGTATTTTTCTCAGTAGATTTTCAATCCCCAAGAGAGCCTATGCTTGATCAATCATCTCCTATAAATAGAGGAAGTTTTGGAGCAACCAATACAACAATTGAGATACAACACAACAAGATACACTTCAAGCAAACACTTGGTCTTTCATTGTTATTATTCTTGTTGTAAAATTGCCTAGCTTATCACTTTCACATCTTTGAGGTCTAGGCTTTTCTTGATTACACTTTGCACTCAAATTGTATTATTCATTATTGAGTTGTAATCTTGATTTTTGGTTATCATTCAAACACAAGATATCCTTGTGAGTGTTCTTGTGGTAAGAGCACACTTGGATGATCTAGGTGATAGGTGCAAGAAGATTGTGGTAATCTTCTTATTGAGGTGTTGAAGAATTTGGTATTCTTCAAGGTTGAAGATTGTGGTAATCTTCACAAGGTGCCGTTGAAGGAAGATTGTGGTAATCTTCAAAGGGAGATTGTGGTGATCTCCAAAGGTGATGTTGAAGAAGAGTGTGGTGCTCTTCAAGGTGTTGTAAGTTGAATTTGTATTAATTTTGGTAATTAATAAAATTCTTTTTCTTTTCGAAATCCATCCCGGATATACTGGGGTGGTAGAGGATTAGGCCCTAGGTGGGTTGAACCTCTTTAAATCGACGTGTGTTGTTTACATTCCGCACCTTTATTATTTTGTTTGAGCATTCGATTGTTAAAAGAGGGCGAAATCGAAAAGATGGAGATAATCTATTCACCCCCTCTAGATTATCGTAGCCGCTGACTTACAAGTGGTATCAAAGCCAAACTCTTTGGCAAGCTCGTTTCACATCGCGAGTGAAGAGAAACGATCGTCGGCTACGAACGAAGCTCAACTTTCCGGCACCTCCACCACCAAGCCACCACTATTGGATTCCAAAAATTTTACATTTTGGAAAGAAAGAATGGAATGCTATTTACAAAGTTGCGGGTTTGATATTTGGAACATCGTCATTAATGGAGAATCCATTCCGACAAAGAACACATCACACACCTCCAAAAGCTACAAAGAGCTCAATGATGAAGAGAAGAGAATCATCTCCTTAAATGGTAAAGCTCTTAATATTTTACATTGTTCACTTACCACTTTGGAATTTGATTATGTTGTAGGTATTCGATCGGCACATGAAGTATGGCAAAAACTAGAAGCCATCTATGAAGTATATGCAAATAAAAGGAGCAACTCAAAAGCATCTACTTCTCAAATGGATACAACATCAAATCCAACAATATGGGATGAGCCTCTTACAAATTCCGATGATGAAGTCGAAAAATGTCTTATGGGCATCGAAGAAGAACGAACGAGGTAAGTTCTAAACCTTCTACTTCTTATGACAATGAATTGCAAAATGAATATAGTGATTTGCAAAATGATTATGATGAACTTCAAAATGAATTCCAAAGCCTACTTGTTAAATACAAAAACTTGAAAAAGGAATTCAATATTTTGAAAAATGATAAGGATAGTTTATTTACTTCTTATGAATCACTATCATGTGCTCACACCACCACTCTTGACAAGGTTAGAAACCTTGAAAAAGAAAATAGTACTCTTGTTGAGAATATTGATTGCATGAAAAAGGATTTATTAAAATCCAACTTGAGTACCAATAAAATGTCCAATATTGTTGATATTCATAATTGTGATAAAGGACTTGATCATAAGCCTACAAACTGTTAATCATATGAAAAAGGATCAAGTCACTATGCATATTGGTCATTATGCTCCTAGAATTATTACTTGTTTTTATTGTGGCAAAAAGGGTCATACGGCTAATTCTTGTCGGGCTAGAAATAGCTCTAAATATTGTTGGAGACCTAAAAGTCTCAAAGCTAATCTTAAAGGACCCAAACACATGAGGTACCACAAAACAATGTGCTATTAGGTACCCGGCAAAGCAAAAATCGGAGAAAATTCATGCCACCAAGAAAACATCAAATGAACGTTTCATTTGATCAAAAAGGGAGGAACTACTCTCAACAAAGCCAATTTCCAAGAAGAACATATAATCAAAAATGGGAAAAACACAATCCTTGGAAATGGCAAAGACATCATCAACAAGATGATTCTCAAAGAAGAAAAACCATCAACCATGGGAAGGTAACAAACCTTGAAATGGAGTAATCAAGGAAGTCATCATCAACAAAGTGACTTCCAAATGGGAAGATATCATCATCAACAATGGGAAAGACACAACCCATGGAAACGGCGAAATTGGTAAACCGTATCTCCCCATTTGTATATGCATTTTATTTCTTTTAATTATATGCATGTTTTTAATTGCAAAATGATTTTTCAAGTATTTATTTTTTAAATAGGTCTCTTATATATTTATGAGTTTCAATATCTTTAAAAGAGACCTTGCATGTTTTTCTAAAAACTCTTGAGCTTTTCATTAGACTTATGTGGCTTATTATCTCTTATGAAATCTTATAGCATAAGCTCTTTTTGATATCTCATATTATTTGCCTACACTTGAATTTTCTATGAAAATGTTGTCTAAGAATTGTGTAGGATACATATTTCATACTCATTGGCTTTTACGTCATCAAGTTTCTTAAACCATCAAGGTATGTCTACTCGTATTTTTCTTTAAACTCGATATTATGCACATATCTTTCAAGATATTTCATTTTGACCCCTTAAGTGCCCCAAATTGAACTTGCAAATATTTTCTTTTAAAAGGCACTACGTGTTTAGTCTCGATTTTATCGTTTATATGTTTTCCCAAAACCCATATTTGTTGGATATAATCCAAACTTATATTTTTGCAAAGTTTTAAAACGTTTGGGGTGAAAAATCGAATTTTGGAAAACTCTGGGAGAAAGAAAAATCACCTGATTTTAGCGGGGCGGCCGGCCGCCCGCACCTCGACCGGTCGCCCCCTACCTCGACCGGTCGCCCAGGCCAATTTTTCAGGTTTTAAACTCTCTGTCCTCATTTCAAAACAGACGCAACAATATTTTCTCAAACCCTATAAGCAATGATTGTTTTCCCTTTCTTCAAAATCTTCAATTCTTCATCATTTTTCACGATTCTTGTTGCTAATCTTCTTATTTTCTCAAGAATCTTTCATATATGGCTCCTCCAAGAAATTCCACCGATCAAAATCCCATTTCTAAGAGAAGAAAGGGCGGAGAGAGGGTACTTCGAGAAATCGGCGAGACGGCCGAACAAAGGGATATTCGAGCCGCTCAAAGAAATGTGGCTCAAGAAGGTGATGATGTTCAAAATCCCATTCTCTCTCGGGCCCAAATCACCGAGCTCAGCGGAACAATTTCGCTCGAAAATTGCCGTTGGGCGAAAGGTAAAAAATCTTTTGTTACTCAAGCTCCTAATTCCCGCAATGCTATTAATTTCATCAATAAGATGCGGAATGGTACTTTGAGGATTCGGGGATGAAAGGTAAATCTATTGCTCGGACTAAAATGTGTCGTTTTAGTTCATTTACAAATGAGTATCCTACTATAAGAGGATTTTTGAGGAGCAAGGTTGGATGTATTTATGGGAACATGCTTATGTGTTGTATGATGATGATATTATCCAACTCTTTTATGCCAATATGTGGGTCGAATATGATAATGATAGAAAGCCGATTGCCGTTAATTCGCTTATAAAGGGTCGTCATTTTAGATGGACTCCCAATGATATTTGCCGCTTTTACATGTTAGAGAAGGTGGTTGGGATTATTTCTCTTGTGGGACTTGGAATGATGAAATGTTGGGGGTATCGATGAAAGAAGTCAAGACGTATTTGGGAGTATGGCCTAAGTATTCTTTGTTGGCAATGACACTTGAGCATCGCATTTTATCGGTCATTGTTGCATATTGCATTTGTGGTAAGTCGGGAAAGATGCCTAGCAATATGGATTACTTTTTGACTTATAAGATTGCTAGGAGGGAACCACTTAATTTTGGTGCCATACTTATTCAATGTCTTATCGAGTCCATTACTCAAGGTAATAAGAAGTTGGTCATGGGAAATTGGATTTGTAAACTTCTTATTCAATCGGGACTTCCTTCGTCGGAGTTTAACTCGGAAGTTTTTCAAAATGACTTCGACATTGATAATATCACCCAAATAGTCACGATGCGCAAAGAATATGGACATCCGACCTACCAAAATGGCTAGAGGCAGGTCAAGAGTCCCCCGATCCTAATGACATCTTTGATGACGCCGGGCCGCAAGATTGGTGGAAGAAGGCGAACCGAGCAATCCGGAGGGTAATACCGTGCTCAACCGCCAGAGGTATACTCAAGCCGAATTTGATGAGATGAGGGCTTTTCATGAGACGAGGTATGAGGCTTTGGAGCAAAAGACCTCTAAAATGCAAAAGTCTATCGGCAAGTTAAAGAAATTCATCAAGGACTTTATTCCCGGATCTTGCTTCTCCTCGGATGAGGAATGATGTTACCCCACCCCTTTACTTTCTAGATTTTCATTAATGATGTTTTGTATTTTGATGAATTTGTGTAAAACTCATTTTTGTACTAATGATATTTGCTTGTTTTTTCTTAAAAGGGTTAATATTGCAAGTTGATAATGACTTGTGAATAATCATGACTTTGATGGAGTATTTGATGGTAAAAATACTCTAAAGCATTGTTTGATAATTGGTATGAAGTACTTGATGGTAAAAGTGCTTCTTTTATTGCTTTGTTATGCTTAGTTGAATATGTTGGGACATTTGATACATGTATTGTTGAAAGCATGACTCATTACTTGATGGTTGCTCTAATTGTTGGCATTTGTAATGCCTTGATCATTCTTAGCTTATCTCAATTGGGTTGAACCCTTGAGAATCTACTTTGAGCTTCTTAATTGATGAACAATTTATTACATATGGTGCATGTGATTTTTTGAGCTTTGAAATGAGGTTGATTGATGATATGCAAATTTTTTGGCTTGGATCATTTACAAGGGCTATATACAACCTCTTCTATTTTTCACGCACACAAGGTGTTTGTTAAAACGTCGCAATGAAAATTTCAACTTCTACATGATTCTCTCGCTTCCACAAGTCTTCAATACTCATTGAGATCATGTTTTGGGAAACAAAACGAGCGTATGAACTCATCATGATACATTTCTCCCATTTTCCTTGGTTTTTTAAGCATACATTGCTCAATGGTTGATAAACCATTTCTTTGGCGCACTTTGATATACTTCTATGATGTGTTCACCATCCTAACATTCTTTTGATGATTCCAAAGGGGAGAAAAACAGATATTGGCTCATTAGCTCAAAGAAGCTAATAAAAGCTTGTCATAAAAGCTATAAGCTATGGCTCATAAAAGCCATATGTTGTGATTTATTTTTAAGCTATGGCTCATAAAAGCCATATGTTGTGATTTATTTTTAGTCCAATTGTTGCTTGATGGACTTATATTATTATTTAATGTTGTTTTGTGACAGGGGGAGCTTATAAGCTCTTGAACAAATTGTAAAAGCTAAAGCTTTTAGCTTATGGATTATTGCTCTTACATTATTCTTGATGTGCTTGTGGATAGGGGGAGCTTGTGATTATTATTGAAAATATTTACTCCCTACTTGGTTGCTTTAATATTTTTGGAAATTTTGGTTGCTTCCAAACGGTCAAATGTTTTTACCGGAAAATCATTTCTAAAAATTGCTCTTTAGTTGTGTAAAATTGTTTTGGTTTGTAATCATCAAAAAGGGGAGATTGTTTGATACATGTTTTTATCTTAATTTTGATGATTTTATTTTATCACCAAAACAATGTTTTTAAAGGTTGTCCAAATACTCCTAAATGATTTAAAATGTTTTTAATATTTTCCGAATATTTTCTCAAAGTTTATTTTCGTCTAAATTGGACAACGCTTTTAATGATTTTACGTTATTGATTTTTACTCTCAAACGATGTTTCTAAATGTTGTCCTAATACTTCCGATCGGTTTAAAATGTTTCTACTATATTTTCGAGTATTTCTTGGGTTTTATTTTCGACAAAAATTGGACAACATTTCTGTCTCGTGTCGACCGGTCTACGCCCTATAGGGCAACCCATACCTGAAGATGTTTTTAGAAACATAAAAATGAGACGGAAGGAAAAAGAGCAGTCGACCGGCCGCTCGGGCCGACGGTCGGCCGGCCGCCCAGTGCGGCGACCGCACTGCAAAGGTGTTTGAAAGCCAAACAGAACTTTTAATCCTTGCAAAATCCATAAGAGGGACCGGTTGGGGTGATGGTCGACGGTCAAGGTAGACGCGTCGACCGGTCGCCTTGTTATTTTGTTTGTGTATTCTTTTCAACGTCTATTTCTCGTGCGACCGGCCCTATGTTTTGACAAATTTCGACCGTTTGACAAAGATTTCCTTAAATTGTGGGATTGATTTCTAACAACTATATTCTTGATTTTAATTGTATTTTTCTCAGAGATTTTCAATCCCCAAGAGGAGCCTATGCTTGATCAATCATCTCCTATAAATAGAGAAGTTTTGGAGCAACCAATACAACAATTGAGATACAACACAACAAGATACACTTCAAGCAAACACTTGGTCTTTCATTGTTATTATTCTTGTTGTAAAATTGCCTAGCTTATCACTTTCACATCTTTGAGGTCTAGGCTTTTCTTGATTACACTTTGCACTCAAATTGTATTATTCATTATTGAGTTGTAATCTTGATTTTTGGTTATCATTCAAACACAAGATATCCTTGTGAGTGTTCTTGTGGTAAAGAGTACACTTGGATGATCTAGGTGATAGGTGCAAGAAGATTGTGGTAATCTTCTTATTGAGGTGTTGAAGAATTTGGTATTCTTCAAGGTTGAAGATTGTGGTAATCTTCACAAGGTGCCGTTGAAGGAAGATTGTGGTAATCTTCAAAGGGAGATTGTGGTGATCTCCAAAGGTGATGTTGAAGAAGAGTGTGGTGCTCTTCAAGGTGTTGTAAGTTGAATTTGTATTAATTTTGGTAATTAATAAAATTCTTTTTCTTTTCGAAATCCATCCCTGGATATCTTGGGGTGGTAGAGGATTAGGCCCTGGTGGGTTGAACCTCTTTAAATCGACGTGTGTTGTTTACATTCCGCACCTTTATTATTTTGTTTGAGCATTCGATTGTTAAAAGAGGGCGAAATCGAAAAGATGGAGATAATCTATTCACCCCCCCTCTAGATTATCGTAGCCGCTTGGACTTACACAAAACACATCATTTTACCGCTAAATGATTTATATCAAATCTATTTACTTGTCTAATACATATGTATATAGCCAACAAAATCGATAATTGATTTGAAGAATTTTTTATCTTCGTCACATATGTCAAGATAGGTAACATGGGGCGATTTTGGGACCGTAAATGATGTCACGATATTTTGGTTGTTGTTGTTATGGTATGTTAAGAGGTTAAGAGTTTAAAATCATAATCTTGATAAAGCATATATAGTCTAGTATCTTCTGTTCGCACTTCCCTATCAATTAAAAAACACTGTAGATAATTTTCGTGGCAAAGTATGAGAGTAAAATTAAAGTCGTCGGTGGAACCATTTTGACAATGTACAAAAATCTTAGTGCCCGTGTCAGTTAATTTTCCCGAACCACTACTATTATCAAACTATAAGTTGTATGAGCTATTCTCGTTGTTGCACTCGTTGTCGTCATTCTGCAAGAGAATTGTAAGAAGAAAATGGTAAGTAACAAATACTTGGCCATACTTTATATCATTGTTGCTTGAATATTTTAATATTATATGATATAATTTTCACAAAATTATTCCAAAATGCATTATTGTACTATATTATTTTTTCAACTTCCCTTCACGTGCATTGTATTATCGCTAAATATCAAAAAAGTCTAATTATTTATTTTATTTCCTGAATATCTTTTATACATGTTAATATACTTTGGCAACTCCAACCCAACTTCAAATCCCACTTTATTACACCAAATATGCTAAAAAACATCTCCAACCCAACTCAAAACCTTACACCAAATTTGGAGTAACATTATTCATTTACATCAAATTGGTTTAATACAATATCCCACATTTTGTCCTCAAATTCTCTCCTACTTCAAATTTGAATTTCAATTGTATCCTCATTTTATATATAATTAATTAATTTATATAACATGATTTTAATATTTATTAATATTTTTTTATAAATTTTAATAAATAACAAATAATTATAAGAAACTAAAAGAAATACTAAGATTAATTTTAATATTTCTTTTTGTAACATAATTAATTCATGTAATATTAATTAAATGGAAGTTTATAGTTAATTACATTAATAGTAATAAAATATAAGTAAATGAAATTCTTGTATAAATAAATAAATTTGGTTACTATGAAATGAAAAAAAAGAATAAAATATTCATTTGGTATAAGTAAATGAAATCCTTGTATAATATTTTATACAGGTTCTCACTGAGGTGTAAAGGCGTGTCTTCCCGCCGTCGATAAAATGGCCAAATGATTAGAGAGCAATTGGGTTTATTTATCCTACAAAAAATAACATATAAACATAGATAAATATAGATATAAAAGTAAAAAAAAATCAAATCAAATAAAAATAGATAGTATCTAATTTTAATTAGGTAATTAGGATATATTACCAGCCTACAAGATCTCGTCAATATGTTCCAAAGATCCAAAAGAATAGGGATGGTTGTGAAATTAAACCAAAGTCCCTATTAAAGTCATGCTATGGAACGATAATCATTTTCTTTGTGTTTCTTAGCATCAAAGAATCCACGTCCCCAAAATTTCAAAACACATCCTTTTACCCCTAAATGATTTATATCAAATCCATTGACTTGCCTAACATTGTATATAGCCAACACAATCGATCATTGACTTGAAGATTTTTTATCTTCGTCACATATGTCAAGATAGGTAACATGGGGCGATTTTGGGACCGTAAATGATGTCACGATATTTTGGTTGTTGTTGTTATGGTATGTTAAGAGGTTAAGAGCTTAAAATCGTAATCTTGATAAACCATCAATTAAAAAACACTATAGATAATTTTCATGGCAAAGTATGAGAGTAAAATTAAAGTCGTCGGTGAAACCATTTTGACAATCTACAAAAATCTTAGTGCCCGTGTCAGTTAATTTTCTCGAACCACTACTATTATCAAACTCATAAATTGTATGAGCTATTCTCGTTGTCATCATTCTGCAAGAGAATTGTAAGAAGGAAATGGTAAGTAACAAATACTTGGCCATACTTTATATCATTGTTGCTTGAATATTTTAATATTATATGATATAATTTTCACAAAATTATTCCAAAATGCATTATTGTACTATATTATTTTTTCAACTTCCCTTCACGTGCATTGTATTATCGCTAAATATCAAAAAAGTCTAATTATTTATTTTATTTCCTGAATATCTTTTATGCATGTTAATATACTTTGGCAACTCCAACCCAACTTCAAATCCCACTTTATTACACCAAATATGCAAAAAAACATCTTCAACCCAACTCAAAACCTTACACCAAATTTGGAGTAACATTATTCATTTACATCAAATTGGTTTAATACAATATCCCACATTTTGTCCTCAAATTCTCTCCTACTTCAAATTTGAATTTTAATTGTATCCTCATTTTATATATAATTAATTAATTTATATAACATGATTTTAATATTTATTAATATTTTTTTTATAAATTTTAATAAATAACAAATAATTATAAGAAACTAAAAGAAATACTAAGATTAATTTTAATATTTCTTTTTGTAACATAATTAATTCATGTAATATTAATTAAATGGAAGTTTATAGTTAATTACATTAATAGTAATAAAATATAAGTAAATGAAATCCTTGTATAAATAAATAAATTTGTTTACTATGAAATGAAAAAAAGAATAAAATATTCATTTGGTATAAGTAAATGAAATCCTTGTACAAATAAATAAATTTGGTTACTATGAAATGAAAAAAAGAATAAAATATTCATTTGGTATAAGTAAATGAAATCCTTGTATAATATTTTATACAGGTTCTCACTGAGGTGTGTCATTATATCCCGACAAAATCTTAACACGCTATGATTCACTAGGAAATTATTAGTACCAGAAACTATGTAGTGTCATATATAAGGAAATGCTTTTGCGGGTTCCTTTTTCATAACGTTCCTTAAAAAGGCGTGTCTTCCCGCCGTCGATAAAATGGCCAAATGATTAGAGAGCAATTGAGTCTATTTATCCTACAAAAAATAAAATATAAACATAGATAAATAGAGATATAAAAGTAAAAAAAATCAAATCAAATAAAAATAGATAGTATCTAATTTTAATTAGGTAATTAGGATATATTACCAGCTACAAGATCTCGTCAATATGTTCCAAAGATCCAAAAGAATAGGGATGGTTGTGAAATTCGGCACCAAAGTCCCTATTAAAGCTGCTATGGAACGATAATCATTTTCTTTGTGACGTTTCTTAGCATCAAAGAATCCACGTCCCCAAAATTTCAAAACACATCCTTTTACCCCTAAATGATTTATATCAAATCCATTGACTTGCCTAATACATGTATATAGCCAACACAATCGATCATTGACTCGAAGATTTTTTATCTTTGTCACATATGTCAAGATAGGTAACATGGGGCGATTTTGGGACCGTAAATGATGCCACGATATTTTGGTTGTTGTTGTTATGGTATGTTAAGAGGTTAAGAGCTTAAAATCGTAATCTTGATAAACCATATATAGTCTAGTTTCTTCTGTTCGCACTTCCCTATCAATTAAAAAACACTGTAGACAATTTTCGTGGCAAAGTATGAGAGTAAAATTAAAGTTGTCGGTGAAACCATTTTAACAATCTACAAAAATCTTAGTGCGCGTGTCAGTTAATTTTCCCGAACCACTACTATTATCAAACTTGTAAGAAGGAAATGGTAAGTAACAAATACTTGGCCATACTTTATATCATTGTTGCTTGAATATTTTAATATTATATGATATAATTTTCACAAAATTATTCCAAAATACATTATTGTAACTATATTATTTTTTTCAACTTCTCTTCACGTGCATTGTATTATCGCTAAATATAAAAAAAGTCTAATTATTTATTTTATTTCCTGAATATCTTTTAAACATGTTAATATATTTGGGCATCTCCAACCCAACTTCAAATCCCACTTTATTAGACCAAATATGCAAAAAACACTCTCCAACCCAACTATAAACCTTACACCAAATTTAGTGTAGTGAATAGGTTTACACCAAATTTGGTGTAACACTACTCATTTACATCAAATTTGGTTTAATGCAATATCCCACATTTTGTCCTCAAATTCCCTTCTACTTCAAATTTGAATTTCAATTGTATCCTCATTTTATATATAATTAATTAACTTATATAACTTGATTTTAATAATTAGTTAATATTTTCTATAAATTTTAATAAATAACAAATAATTATAAGAAACTAAAAGAAACACTAATATTAATTTTAATATTTCTTTTTATAATATAATTATTTAAAGTAATATTAATTAAATGAAAGTTTATAGTTAATTACATTAATAGTAATAAAATATAAGTAAATGAAATCCTTGTATAAATAAATAAATTGGTTACTATAAAATAAAAAAAAATTTATTTGGTATAAGTAAATGAAATCCTTGTATAATAATTTATACAGGTTCTCACTGAGGTGTGCCGTCATATTCCGGCATAATCTTAATACGTTGTGATTCACTAGGAAATTGGGTATGAAAAGGAGATGCTTTTGCGGGTTCCTTTTCTATAATGTTCCTTATAAAGACGAGTCTTCCCATCGTCGATAAAATGGCCAAATGATTAGAGAGCAATTGGGGTCTATTTATCCTACAAAAAATAACATATAAATTTAGATAAATATAGATAATATCTAATTTTAATTAGGTGTTAGGAAGTATTACCAGCTAGAAGATCTCTCAATCTGTTCCAAAGATCCAAAAGAATAGCGATGGTTGTGAAATTCGGTGCCAAAGTCCCTATCAAAGCTGCTATAGAACGATAATCATTTTCTTTGTGACGTTTCTTAGCATCAAAAAATCCACGTCCCCAAAATTTCAAAACACATCCTTTTACCGCTAAATGATTTATATCAAATCTATTGACTTGCTTAATACATGTATATAGCCAACAAAATAGATCATTGACTTGAAGAATTTTTTATCTTCGTCACATATGTCAAGATATGTAACAAGGGCGATTTTGGGACCGTAAATGATGTCACGGTATTTTGGCTGTTGATGTTATGGTATGTTAAGAGGTTAAGAGCTTAAAATCGTAATCTTGATAAACCATCAATTAAAAAACACTGTAGATAATTTTCATGGCAAAGTATGAGAGTAAAATTAAAGTCGTCGGTGAAACCATTTTGACAATCTACAAAAATCTTAGTGCTCGTGTCAGTTAATTTTCTCGAACCACTACTATTATCAAACTCATAAGTTGTATGAGCAATTCTCGTTGTCGCCATTCTGCAAGAGAATTGTAAGAAGGAAATGGTAAGTAACAAATACTTGGCCATACTTTATATCATTGTTGCTTGAATATTTTAATATTATATGATATAATTTTCACAAAATTATTCCAAAATGCATTATTGTACTATATTATTTTTTCAACTTCCCTTCACGTGCATTGTATTATCGCTAAATATCAAAAAAGTCTAATTATTTATTTTATTTCCTGAATATCTTTTATAATGTTAATATATATTTGGCATCTCCAACCCAACTTCAAATCCCATTTTATTACACCAAATATGCAAAAATTGCTTTCCAACCCAACTCTAAACCTCACACCAAATTTAGTGTAGTGAATAATATTACACCAAATTTGGTGTAACACTATTGATTTACATCAAATTTGGTTTAATGCAATATCCCACATTTTGTCCTCAAATTCCCCTCTACTTCAAATTTAAATTTCAATTGTATCCTCATTTTATATATAATTAATTTATATAACATGATTTTAATAATTACTTAACATTTTATATGAATTTTAATAAATAACAAATAATTATAAGAAAACTAAAAGAAATACTAATATTAATTTTAATATTTCATTTTGTAATATAATTAATTAATGTCATATTAATTAAATGAAAGTTTATAGTTAACTACATCAATAGTAATAAAATATATAAATAAATAAATTTAGTTACAATAAAATGAAGAAAGAATAAAATATTCGTATTTTGTAAGATTTAGTATAATGAGTTGGAGATAGTTTTGATAAAATTACACAAAAACACCAAATTTGGTCTAGTTTTTACACCAAAGTTGGTGTAATGGGTTGGAGATGGCCTTAGTAAACTACATTATTTATACTTACCGTCTAATCATGCAGACCATATCTCGGATTTTGATACAGATTCATAAATCTAGAATTCTACCTTAAAATAATCCACGCAGAACGTATTAATGTATTATACGACCAATGCTTCTATACTTTAAAGTTTACACTAATCCCATAGTTGTGTACCTGTAGAATATAAATGAACAAATTTGAAGCATGATTCAGAATCAGGGAGATAATTTCCTAGTTGAGTTAGGACAAGTGATTGCTTGAGCGTCGAGTGAGGGTCCTGAGCTGTTTTGCTTGAGTGAATTAGGTCAATTCTATCTCATTTCTTGTCTGGTTGGGTGTTATGTTTCACTACTTTTGTCTCTCATGTGAAGTCCTGTGCTTTTTATTATTGTTGCTCGAATATTTTAATATTATAGGATAAGATATAATTTTCACAAAATTATTCCTAAATACATTAATTTACTATATTAATCTTGTTCAACTCTTCATGTGCATTGTATTATTGCTAAATATCAGTAAAGTCTAATTATTTATTTTTTTTACAAAATATCTTTTAAACATGTTAATATATTTGGACATCTCTAACTCAACTTTAAATTTCACTTTATTACACCAAATATTCAAAAATTTCTCTTCAACCCAACTCTAAACCTCACACCAAAATTTGGTGTAGTGAATAGTATTTTATACCAAATTTGGAGTAAAATTTGGTGTAATATTATTTATTTATACCAAATTTGGTATAATGTAATATCTCACATTTGCCTTCAAATTCCCCTTCTACTTCAAATTTAAATTCCAATTGTATCCTTATTTTATATATAATTAATTTATATAATATGATTTTAGTAATTAATTAACATTTTCTATAAATTTTAATAAATAACAAATAATTATAATGTAAATTAAAAAAAGTAATACTAATATTAATTTTAATATTCCTTTTTGTATTATAATTAATTAATGTAATATTAATTAAATAAAGTTTATAGTTAATTACATTAATAGTAATAAAATATAGGTAATGAAATAATTGTATAAATAAATAAATTTGGTTACTATAAAATGTAGAAGAAAGAATAAAATATTCATTTTGTGTAAGATTTGGTGTCATGGGTTGGAGATGGTTTCGATAAAATTACACCAAAACACCAAATTTGGTGTAATGGGTTGGAGATGGCCTAGTAAACTATATTATTCATACTTAGCATCTAATACATGCATAATCGTATCTCGGATTTTGATACGGATTCATAAATCTAAAATTTTACCTTAAAATAATACACGCAAAATGCAATATACGACCCAATGCTTCTATACATTAAAGTTTATACTAGTTTCATAGTTGTGTACGTGCAATATGTAAATGGACAAATTTGAAGCATGGTTTTAGAATCAGGGAGGTGCTTTCTTGGTTGAGTTAGGACAAATGATTGATTGAACGACGAATGATGGTCATGAGTTGTTTGCTTGAGTCCCCATACTTTATATCATTGTTGCTCGAATATTTTAATATTATATGATATAATTTTCACAAATTATTCCAAAATACATTATTTTACTATATAATTTTTCAACTTCTTTTCGTGTGCATTATATTGTTTTATTGCTAATTATCAAAAAAAAAAAGTCTAATTATTATTTTATTTTCTCAATATCTTTTAAACTACATTATTCGTACTTAGTCTCATTTTATCTCATGATGTACGCAATAAAATTTATTGAGCTTTTAACGATCGTCAATTTCTTTTAATATTTAACGTGATATATTAATCCACTTGATCTATAGTAAATGACGACTAACTTTTGATTTTCTTTTCGCTACAAGAAATCCGCAGTTTGGTAACGGGGATAAGTACAAATACAAAAACACTGAGAGGTGTTTGTGAATCTTATTATTCGAATTTCTTAATAAATTTGAATAATTATATATGATTTGGTTTTATTGTTAACTGAATTGAGTTTGGATGAGATTTTTTCAAGGCAAATAATTTATTATTTTTACACATTTGATTGTTGTTCTACTAATGAGTCGCATTTGAACCAAGTTTGACATCTTACCTAACAAAAAAAAGTATGTTCAACTTTGTTTTGTTATGTTAAAAAAATTGAATTTGAACAAACTTTCTGTAATCGATTTCGAATCAAATATTGAGTTGTTTGATTCATATTAAATTAGTATTAGAACCAAAATGAAATTTAATATCATTGTACTGTTGTCGACACATGCAGAGTCAGATAGGCATTATGGGCCCAAACCCATACCAGCCTCCAACTCAATAATGTTAATAAACTGGAAAAAAAGAAAATTAATTATAGCTTACATAATTTTTTTTAATTTTTCATCCGACTCACCGGCACCACACTTTTGTATATTGTTCCCGCCATTTGTTTTATGTTTCATGCACTTACAAGAATAAATAATTATCCATATTTTATCTCGCATAATAAAATACATTATGCATGCTTCGTACATTTTTATCTAACAATAATATATAAATGAAAACTAATTTTAATATTACATCTATATAAAGTATTTCCAAGAGTTTGTGATACAATTCATTAGATCCCTAAAAATGCCCTTCATGAGTTGACTGTTGGGCAACATTAATCAGAACTTTGTATCGCTTTTGTTTGGAGAGTTCTCATGCGTAGTGGTTGAAATTTCAGATGAATTGTTAATTCTAAGCTATTTATTATCACTGGATAAAAAATTATGAATGTTATTCTTATAATTTAGTAATTAATAATGAACCAGTCAACCAGACGCAACACGCCTAATTTAATTTAAATGGTGGCAGATTTTCAAACAATTACCTATATATTTCATGCTTATATAATATATTTTATGCCACGTGATGCTTTGTGTTGGCCCATAAAAATGATCCATGTTAATGTAAGTCTAAGTTCTAAGGACAATGTCAAGCATGATTGCGTGAATTGTCTCTCTTTATTATTGAAAATTATATGTGGAATATAATTTTTTTTATATATTTTGGAAGGATATCGATATATTATATATATGTCATCAATTTTTGCACCACCATATTATCACTGTTTCGTTTGATTTTTCTGTTGAAATAAAATTGTCTTTGAGTTTGATTATATGACTTGAGAGCTTCATAATATGTTTTTTTTTTCTTTCTTTCAATTTAAGGTTTATTGGGTAGTTTGAGTCGAATTCTGTCACTTATCAAATGTTAACTTTTTTTCAAATGATTGCCGATAAAATCATATTTGAAACATGTGTCGGGATTATTTCATATATCAGCTAAAACTAGTTTACTTTTTTATATTATTTCGGTTATTTATGACAAACAAACGTTAATCTTATGTCTCCAATAATGTATTTTCTGAATGGAAATAGTGTTTTTTTCCTTTTACTAACTTATCATGGTCTTAATAACTATATTATTAATTATTTGAATAATTTGTGCAAAGTGCATAGCTAATCATATTAATATATTATCTAATTAATCAATTCTCTCAAGTATACATCAACAGGCAACGGGCTGGCCCTGTAAAAATTTAAGCCCAAGACATCAGTGAGAACAATCATGGGCCAGACTTATTTATTTTATCGGACCCAATTTTTCTGGACTTCAGGTTGTAATTAAAACAGGAAGTTACACACACACAAAAAAAAAAAAAAATGCTCCTATTTTTTGAAAAGGACATTTTTTATGCTCTTAAGCCCTAAGGACATTGGTTCACATTTGGCTTTTACTTATTTATACATTATTTTTTGCCCATGTATTGTTTCTATATTGTTGTATCATGTTTGCTATTTATTTCTATTTATTTCGATGTTCAATGTATTAGATCAAAAACTAGAATAAGTTGTTTCTATTTTTGTTATTGGGTTATGTTGTTTCTATATTGTCTCAATATATTTTGTTTTACGATGTATTGTTTTTTTGTGTTTTTTGGTTGTTTCTGGGTTTTGAGTATAAAATTTATTCTTTAATGGTGACAAACTTATATTTTAATGAAATTTATTAGCAACAACGTGTTTAGAATATATTCAAAACAATTAAAAAAGTCCGAAAAAACACGCGAGCATAAAAAAGTCCATGCAGCGGCAAAATGATGTTTGTACTAAAACTAAGGACAATGTTGTATGGTTATATATAGAGCGAGAAAGTATTTATTGTAATGTTTTTTTTACTATGATTAATCCAATTTTAGATTAACTGCGATACTTTTCTCACTAAACCCTATGATCTAAATATGAATGGGTTTTAAAATTGAAAGGGCAAAAACAAAAAAATATTTTATGGATAGGCTAGGATAGATGGGCCTAGACCAAATAACATTTAACTTATTTTTACAAAAAAGAAGTTGTATTCAATAAAATACAAAAAAACTATAATATAAGTACATAATATACTTATCATCTTCAACATAAAAAATTATTCTCCTAAACAAATAGAAAAAAAAGTAATTTATTGAAGAAAAAAAGCCTCCGATTTAAATACTTTAACCTTTGTGTTTGCTATTTTCTTTAATCTATCACATGAAATTTCATACCATTTGAGTTGCTCTTATGTTTTAAAATGTTTCTAAGAAATTAACCATCAATATTCTACCAAAAATCAAATTATTTGAAATAAAGGCAGTGGTATTATAATTATTATAACATCCATTGCAATTTTGATGTGTGCTAGCCAACTTAAATATTTTTTGTACAGTGTAGTTAAGTAAATTCCTGAAAATCACTTTTTCTTTGGAAGGCCCTGAAAAACCATTTTGATAATATTAGATAACATAACAATGGAAAATTATATATATTCTTTAGATTTTATTAAGAAAACAACAAAATAAAATAATTCAAAACATGTATTATTATACCTTTATACCACAATGAGTTTATAACTTAAGTATTATCGCACTATTGTTCATCCTTTATAAAAGTGATGATCAGGATTCGAACAAATCAAATATTGTATCTTTTATTTTTTTTTTAATATTGTATCTTTTATTTTTTTTTTAAATTTTATCTCATTCCCTCCGACCACTCTCCAATTTATTAAAAAAAAATTATACCTTTTATATCATTGCTTTCCCCCCAATATTAACACGTTTTAGCTTTTGGGTTTAACCTTTTGCTTTGGCTGTACCGCGTATGGTCATCTATGAAGACACAGAAAGAATACGGAATAACTTTGTCACCAAGTTCCCTCATTTTGTATCTATAAACCATTAACAAGAAAACCCACCAAAAAAAGAAGCAAAAACCTTTCATTTTCAATTAGAGAAAGCTGATTATCACAATTCTTGAATAAGAGAGGCGAAAAAGGGTGGAACTTTTTGGTGTATTCCTTAAAATTGGAGTTATTTGTACTAATAAAGAATGTTGAGGCTTACAATAGTTGGGAGGGTGAGAGATGGGTTGCCTTTAGCCCAAGGTCCAAGATATGTGAATGAAGAGAATGACAAAATCTCTACTTACAAGCAACAAGGAGAGTTCTTACTCAAAGAAATCTCCAGAGGGGCCTTACCACTTTCCAAAATGACCATTTTCTTGGATCAATATAGCTTCAAGTATGTTTTTTTTTTTCAATTTCTTTTTCCACATTGTATTTAATTTATGCATATTTTTGGAGCCCATATATATAGAGTATAAATGAAGTTGCATTATCCTTTTAGAAAATTTTGGCCCAACAGTGGGATGTTTTGAATTAGTAATATCAAATGATGCATGCAAAGTTTGATGACACATTAAGATTTTTGCCACATTATGAATTTGGAGAAGGGTCTTTGGGTTAAATGATCTTTTTGAGTTGAGAACAGCTTTGTATCTTAATTTTAGGACTTGACATTTACATTTCAAACTTAGGATGGTACAGCTTATTATTATTAGGGGTAATTACAAAAATACTCCTGTGATTTGTGGTAATTATAAAAACACCTAAAAAAGTTTCAAAATCCCCCCCCCCCCAAAAAAAAAAAAAAAAAAAGAAAGGTTTGATTCTATCTTAAATGTAAAGGAGTAAATTTTATATTTTCCAAAGGGGGTGTTTGAAATCAATGTTTTTGTGCATGAAGGGGTAAAGTGTAATACATAATCTAACCTCAAGGGGATTTTTGTAATTTTCAAAAATCTCTGGGTTTTTTTGTTATTAGTTCAAACCTTGGGGTAGTTTTTGTGATTATCCCTTATATTATTTTGCATTTTATGTTTTTCAGTTACATGGTTGAGGATGGAATTTGCTTCATGGTACTCTGTGATTCAATGTATCCAAGAAAGCTGGTTTTCCATTATTTACAAGATTTACAGGAGGAGTTTAAGAAGTTTGATGTGGGACTGACTGAAAGAATTATGAGACCATATAGCTTAATTAAATTTGGTAATTCCTGTTATTGCAAGCATATATATTTGTAATAATGCAGTGTATTTGAATGCTTATTTGCTGATATCTTTTTAGATGGCAAATTTGTGTTCTAAAGAATGCTGGGATAATGCAAATGAGAAATTTCCTGTTTCATCAAAAATGTATCAAGTATAGTAACTTTGGGATGTCTCATTTGAACACGGCCTGGAATGCAGATGCTATCATTGGAAATATTAGAAGAAAGTATGTTGATACAAGAACACAAGCCAACTTATCAAAGATAACTTCTGATGGTTCTCAAGAGATAGATGTTGTTTCAGAAAGTTTTTCACAAATAGTAAAACGAAGGCGAAGATCCGGTACGGTTTCAATGAATTCTCAGTGAACTCCAATTCTTAATTTGTCATGTTAAATAATGTAATGATAATGATAATGATAACTTTTTCCTTTTGCCTTTTTTGGTCAGAAATGTTGACAAGAATGAGTGAAGCTCATTTACATGCTTCCCCAATTTGGTGTTCCAAAAGGCTTGAGGTATGTACTACAGTTTAACAAGAAATAGAAGTTTCACATATTCCTGTGTTTCTTGGCATGTAAACAGTCATTTTATAGGAGACTCTGCTTATATTTTGCATTTTTTTGATGATATCTCACAGATTATTGCCCCGAAATGGATCCCGATAGGACTAGTTCTAGCTGTTATGACTATACTCGTATGGACCAGCCTTCATAGAGAGGACTCATTATCGACCGGTTTCTAATATTGGTAATAGCTGATATTCTCATTATCAGATGCTCTGTATTTGCTTGTGATCTCTGGATAACAATATGAGGATATTCATACTTAAACAATCGGATGGCTTTGAGGCACGCAGCGTGTTATATATGTGTTATATGAATATTACTAAACTTCTGGTGCTTATAGAATGTTCTGTAATTCTCTAAGCTGATATTGGATGTATATTAAAATTAACTTCTGTATTCCTTGCTCCTTTCACAAATAAAGTGCAATTAAATGGCCTTTCATTGCAAAATTTTCACCTTGCCAATTTAGCAATAATAAATAATCGCACCAATCAAATTCTGGTGATTTGATCAAACTACTTGTCCTTGGCTTAAATTCATAGTATACGGGGAATTACTTTCTTCGACTCTCCATATTTCACTCAACGGTAAGCCTCAAAGGACATTTTTCCCTAATTCTTAGAATTTGAAGCTATATTGGTACTCTGCATTAGCTGGATCCGCCTATATTGAGATTTCTATTACGAAGTCGTACAGGATCCAAGAATTCAACCTAAATTTGTCTCAAGAACATTGAACTAATGGTAATGTTGACAATATAGTTAAATTTCCTAATATTGATTTACAGCTGTGATCTGATATACTATCAAATCTCATATAGCTATATTTCGCTGTGATCTAAAAGTAAAAGTCGTAAGCTGCTCAGGAGTGACGACTTTCCCTTGATGAAACTCTCTTTGTTCTTTTGTAACAAATAGAACATATTAACATTAGAAAAAGTTCAATCAGAGAACATCATTTCATTTCTGAACTTATTACAAAATGATCCTTCGATGTTTACAATGCTCAAGAGACAGAGACAAAGTGTCCTGAAAACGCAACTTCATGCGAACAATAACCACTAATTACGGTACAATATTTGATATATCCAGTTTTATTGTCAGTGCAATTAGAAATTATTCTTCTCTGAAACTGCTTAATTAACATCATTATTCATAGATACATGCCATCACAAATTATGTTGAAATCTCCTGGAAAATAACCAGCTAGACCTCCATCCTCAAAGTTGAACGGTGATTGAAACATATCATCAACATAAATGCCATTGGGTTTAGGGTGCATCTCGTTGCCAAACGCCCTTCATTGAGCAGAACCGAAGAATCTTCAGAATTTGAATTATTGTTGTCAAGAGTGTACTTGAAATCAGCTGAACTGCCAAAACTCCCCGAGTTCTCGCCATGAAACTGGTCTAAAGACAGCCACTCGGCAAAAAGAACTTTCGGTAAATTGCATTTTTGGCCTAATCCTCTTGAGTTTTCTATCTGTTGCATAGACTGATCTGTGTGTGTTAGTGATACTTCCAGGTTTTCAGAAGATTCAAAGCTGGAATCTTGGGGAGTCGGCTTGAGGGACGAAGGTGATAATTCTAATCCTTGAATTTGTTGCTCATTCATGATGCATTCATTTTTAACTTGAACCTCAGTTTCAACCATTTTTGACACCCTTTTCTTTAGATAGGAATGCCAGTAGTTTTTTATCTCGTTATCCGTTCTTCCAGGTAAATGATGTGCCATCTGAGACCACCTAGGAAATAAAAAACACGCACAATTTAGGTTGTTAGTTGCAAAAAATAAAAATAAAAATATTTAGGTTGCAAAATGTAAAAAAGGCTAAAGTCCAGGTTGCAAAAAATATATTCCCTTTGTTATACAATGCAAAATGTGTCTACAAACAATGCATTGTTCTTGTTTATTACATTTACCAATTTGTTCAAAGTCATCTTGAGGATTGCCAAACGATGTATATGCCTAATTTTACTTTGTTAACTATACGCATATTAAAAAAAATAAATGAGCAAGTATAAAGTCAATGCTGGAATTATTCTTAAAATTCTAAACTAGTTCAATTTTTAAAGGGGCTGCTGGTCTATAGCCAACACAGAAGGTAAGGTTATAGTTGGAAATACATTAGTGGAATTTATTTAAGTCAACTCTACAGTATCTTGTACCAAAATGATAAAATTTCAGTTTTATAATTAGTTGAAATTTCTCTGAAGCTGAAAAATTTGCTAAGTGTAGAAAACTTATTAATTTCTTACTTGTTGCCTAATATTTGATGAAGGGTCAAAATTGTCTCCTCCTCTTCCAAGCTAAATGCCCCTCGCTTTAATCCCGGCCTTAAATAATTAATCCACCTTAATCTGCAGCTCTTTCCACTCCTTAGTAAACCTGCCAAGCATTAACTTGAGGGTTAATTATGAAATCTACCCCTGAGGTTTAGCCTAATTATAAAAAAGAACCCAGTTATATCTTAAAATTACAAATACCCCATCCGATATTTGTTTTAGCTCACAAAATTGCACCCTCGATAGGTTTCAAGAGGGGGTTGTTTGTTAGGTAAATAAACCTCAAGGTGCATTTTGTAATTTTGAAAGATAACTGGAGTTGTTTGTAATTAGGCTAAACGTTAGGGTGGTGTTTGTAATTATCCCTTAAATTGATCCATAGGATGACTAAAGCAAGCACAATTGTGTTTTTCTAATCTATAGAATAAGATATAAAAAGGGTCATAATCAATCTGTTTCCTTAGAACATATGACTTTTTTAACATAATATTATTTTGTTATTGACTTCTAGTTGCTATCTCACTGGTTCTAAAAGTTATTTTAATATGTGTGGGTAAAAATAACGAACTTCTTAGAATAAAGAATGTTTCTGAGATGTAGAGAAATCATTGGCTGGAGACCATCTCTATGTCGACGAATTAATATTTTTATTACGTTATTATCATTGGACCTATGCCTATTCAAAGTCATAAGCATGATTAAACAAACTATTTTGATATGTGTTCATTCATTCTTCAAATTTCTTATGTAATATGTTGGGGTAAATTTTGACTATTCAATTTACCTGCAGTCAATTATGGCATCTCTAAAGGTTGCTACTGTCATAAAATGACATTTAGCACAAACATAAGGTCACTATTATATAGTTACATCAATATCCTCAAATACACACACACTTAGACACCTTTTAAAATGAGATATTGAGGCCGCGATTGAATACCATAACTTTTTTATATCGTAACATATGATTGCTTATGAAAAGTTTCAGAAAATACACTATTCACTCACCAATCATTATTACACATTTTCTCACAAATTTCACTATTCAGTTTTCACAGACTCACATGTCCAATCACCAATCATTATTTTACTATTTATATATCAAATCAACTTTAATCATTATATTTTCATTTTATATCCAACCACACTCTCAAAATTTATCATTCTTCTATAAAAAAACATTATTACTATTCTCTAGCATCAAAGAAAAAATTCAAAATGAAATGATATTCGATTTCACCCTGAAACGGTAGGAGTCAAAATACGGATTAACAGAACTATCTAGTAGTAACTTTTCCCATAGAATACACATATTGCAAAAAGTAACATTCGAAAGAACTACAAAATGACAAGAATGTGAATATCCATGTTTTATTTGCTTCAACATTGATCTTGGTAACCATCCATGATATCTTTAACAGATAGAAATGAATGGGAAAAACATGCAAACTTTATTCTGCTTATATCTATTTAATCTTACCTGCATTGTTAGGAACAGAGCTCCAGCAGCCATGGCCGTATTTCACGATGTAATTTCTCAGCTTCTGATCTTCGTCGGGAGACCATAAACCCTTCTTGTGCTTCTGCTTTTGCTTATGATCTAACGGCTTACGGCCCATTTTCCGACAACTAGAGCTCAAGAGTACGTATATATATTTTTTGTGTTCTGTTCTGTGAAGAATGAATATGTGATGTGTATAATCTGCACAAGAAATAGAAGAAGTATAGACAAAAGGAGACTTTAAAAGGGTTAGTTGGACTGTTTGTTTAGATGAAAAATAACTATCTATTTCTGGCTTAAAGAATTAAAAGGGCTATTATAAAATTGGTATGATAAAAACAATCGAGTATTTTTAAAGCTTATTTGATACTGTGAATCTTGATTGACCTTTGGATTAGTGACTAGGTGTCCTCTTAAGAGAATATTTAGAAGACCAAATATTAATGAGTCCATTTCTATAAGATTTTTTTGTGTTTTGTCATTAGGCAGGCTTAAAACCTACTTGACAAGAACTAGTACCTGTGTCTGCCTTTATTACATGACCTTAATGACGATTATAAATTATTGAAACAGTTCTTAATAATTCTTTTTCTAACTTATGCTTACTAAAGCCTGTTCAATGAATAGGAGAAATCAAAATATTTCTGTAAGAGAAGCAACAGCATCAACCTGATTTATGTTTTGTTTCTGTACTATTTCCTTAATCTATTTGTAAGTATAAATGAGGATTTGAACTTGGAACTTCTAAATATCCTTCATATAATCAAGTTTTTATTGGTATTGTTTGCAAAAAGTTTTGCTTTTGGAAGAAGTGATTCGTTGTAGCATAAAGAGAAGTAGTTGAGAATCAGAAATTTTTAGTTTTAGTGTTTGCAAATAGAATCAGAAGTCGAGAGTATTTGATGAAATGGTACTATTCTGCTACTTAAAAGGTTTTGCAAAATCCAATATAATTTCCTTCTAGGGATGGATCGAGATATATTATATGGTTTATGGAAAATGGGGTACTATTCTGCCTTAAAATTTTTATATTTTGTAGTACATATATTTATATTATATATATTATATATTATATATATATATATAAGTTATTTGTCTCCAATTTCGCGCTCCTCTCTCAAATATTTTCAATTTCGCCCCATCATGCTACAATTTCTGCGTCCGTCCATGTTTCCTTGCATTATGTTTTTGCCTCTATTTGGTAACTAACAAATATTAAAAGTATGTATAAATTCCAAGTTGTAAATCATGAGAATCCCACTTCACCAGTGGCAATAGAATTTAAATGTGCTAATATTGTGAGGGTATTTTTTAATACGTAGCTTCTTTAGCCAAGAAACAACAGCATATCATAAAAACAGAAAGATTAGTGAATTAATAAAAGAGAATTTTAACATAATTGTTATCTTCTAAGACAGCAGTCTGGCTATTGGACAGTTTTGAGTTTTGACAACATCCAATTATTAAATTATCAATCATTGTCAGAAGTAAACCATCAGTTAGTTATGTTAGAATACAACAAACAATAAAATTATTAGCATGTTGAAACTATAATTCCATTTAATTGGCTGGACAGGTTGTACCTTTTTTTTATTTTCTTTATTTTTTTCTAGAGTGGGGAGGTTGTACTTTATAATTAAGTACACCATTATTCATTATTGAGTTTTTGATATGGAATACAAAGATATCCTAGTGGCATGCCCTTAAACCTTTGATTTATTTGATAAAATAACAGTTTAATTTATCATTTGTCCAAGGAGAATTGAGAAAATCCAAATTATCATATTCTTAGGTCCCTACAACCTTGAGCATATCTTTGAAATTCAGTCGAAATTGCCAATTAAATGATTAAATCTCAACGTATCACACAAATTCTTTTAATATATTACTTGTGCCACACATGTATTTAATTTTCTCTTATCAAGATTCTTTTTTCTAACATCCAAAATAATTATATTTAATCAGATTTTTGCTTCGCTTGTTACACTTAAAACATCTTAGGCAACACAACAGATCAACCATAAGGTATGCAATGTACATTAATTATTTACCACGAGTTTGTAGCTCAAGTGGTATTGCTCACCCTCTGTAAGAGTGTTGACCGGGTTCGAACCCGATATTTTTCAGTTTCTTTGAAATTTATCCTCCCATCAAACCAGTACTCCCAACTTATTAAAAAAAACCACGATAGCTCAATTGGTGTCGCTCATCCTTTATAAGGGTGTTAACCGAGGTTCGAACAATGTATCTTTCAGTTTCTTTGAAATTTATCCCTCCCTCCAACCACTACTCCTAACTTATTAAAAAAAATGTACATTAATTAATTATTTGGGAAAAAAAGAAAAAAAAATAGTTATGACAAAAAATAAAGAATTGAGCTGCATCTTTTTACCTATTTCTCTTATTATAACTGAAAACCAACTGTCATTTTTTTTTTTTTACATCAGTTTATAATGTAACTCAAAATAAAACTGATCTTTTATTCATACATGTTTTGCTAGTTGGATCCTTCTGAAAAGCAAGAACTGAAAACTGATATAAGTTTAGAATTCTTTTTATCTATCAATTTTACTGCATTTTGCTTACCATATAAAAAATGGTTTATCTAACAAAAACAAAATTAACATAGTTTTTTTTTTTTTTATGTATTCGAAGGGTTGAAAGGTGTTTATGAAATGATCTTTGATTGAGTATTTTATGAGACGGCTCTCTGAAACAGATTTATGGATATTCTTATTTCCATTCAAATGCAGTTACTGATTCTGCCAAGCAAAACATGTCTAAATTTAATCAAAAATCAAGTCATTCATTTAATTAATATATCCTTGTAATAACCGTTGACCTTGCTTATAATTTTATCATTAGGATTTAAATGGTTGAAAAATCAATATGTTCATATTCTTTTATTATTTTGCTCTTTTTAAGGTACTAGCAGCATGCGAATCAATTTGGACTAGATTGGTAGGTAAGCTATGCTAGCAAATTCAAAATACAAATTAGGGCAGCTCGGACCCTAATTTATTGAGGTTTATCCCGTGATTCACGTTCTCCACAAACCTCTAGAGCAAAGGCAGTGGGATTAGTGGCGGATCCATAATTTTGAAAATGGGAGTACGATAAGTATAACAAAATGTGCATATAAATAATGTTTAATATTTAAAGTTCTACAACAAAACACTGTTTAAAATTTTGTAACAATTGATCATATAACCGTAGATGAAAAATTAATACACATATATAAAAGAAATAATTAGAGTAATTAGAGAAAACAAGAGACAACAAAACATAGTTTTGTAACATTATTGATATTAATAGATTTTTTTTTGTTGATATTTTTAGTTTGTAGGTTTTGACTTTTACCAATTTATTTATTCAAATTGTTAATTCAATCTTTCAATTTTTTGAATTTTTTTGTGGGAATTTGTATTGTTTTATTTGGATTTTCTAATTCTTTTTGTAAAAATAGGGGTAAAATTTTTTTATTATTATTATTATTATTTTATTAAAAATATTGTTGGATTTTTTTAAATTTGTATCCCCATTCTTGCACATAGATCCACCAGGGACCCTCGGAAATGAAGTTCATACTTTACTGAATGAAGAAAAAGAGGTTATCCTGGTTTGACATTTGTCCAACCAGTTTGGCCATTGTAGTTAGAAATTGACATCATTTTTTAAATAAAGAGAGCTTCTATAAGACATCAACAAACTAGTCATAGTAATTCATAGTAAGAGTTTAAGGGTTGTACTTTGACAAACCTAACAAAAGTGCTCGAGCATATGTCGATATAACTGCTCCTGAAAACTCAGTAATTGACTCTCAAATTATGACATTATTGTTAAGACGACATCGGAATCGTCAACCATAAAGGGTAGGCTGCGAATTTTTCTATAATTAGAAGTGAGGCTTAAATGTCACGCGGTTGGCCTTTACGACCCATTTTTCGTCATCTGCTGGGACAAAAAGCTCACCATCGTATGTAGTCCATCGTCTAGAATCATCTAGCATGATTCTAGATTAATATAGAAAAATCTAGAATATTTTAGAAGAGTCTAGAATATTGTAGAAGAGTCTGGAATTTTCTATAAGAGTTTAGAATATTGTAGAAGAATCTTGAATGTGGTAGAATAATATAGAATATTCTAGAATATTCTAGAATGTTATAGAGTAGAATGGAACTATGTAGAAGGTTGTAGACTAGAGTAGAAAATTATAGAATAGTTGTAGAATATGTAGGAATTATTTGGAGAGTTATAGAGAATATCTCCCAACCGTTGGATTAAATCAATCACCGCCGTCCATTAAGGGTTGGAGTAGTATAAATATGTGAAGAGTACCACATTTGTAATCATTAATCAATCAAGCATCTTGTAAGCAAGTTGAGTGAGTAAAATAAATGTTCATTTCTAAACACTTGGGTGAGGCTGACTTAGCTAATCGCAAGGGGCGAATGAAAGAGCTAAGGCCGCATGTTAAGGAGCTAAGGTCCCACAGTTGTTGTTGAGGGAACAAGTTCGTAAAATCAAAGACAAAAGTATATTGTAATTGAAATTTAAAAGAGTTAGGAGTTAATAATACTTTATACATGTTCTCTCTGAGGTGGTCCGTGAAATCAAGGACAAAAGTATATTGTAATTGAAATTTAAAAAAATTAGGAATAATACTTTATGCATGTTCTCTCTGAGGTGTGCCGCCATATTTCGGCAAAAGCTTAATAAACTTCAATTCACTTGGAAAATGATCACCATTACTCAAAGTTAATTTCCATTAGCGTAAGTGGCATACATTGGACTGGCTTGAAGATAATTTATCTAGTTTTAATTAGAAGTAATAAGATCAAAAAGAAAAGGGATACTTCTGTGATTCAACATCAAACTTGCGATGGAACGGTAATCATTCATTTTGTCACTGTAGCATTATAGAAACCAAGCCCCCAAAATTTCATGAAACCAAGTCTCAATATTTGAAGACATCATCTTTTCTATATTGGTTAGAAATATGTAACAGAGTATACTAAGAGTCTAAAATCATAAGGTTAATAGACTATACATACTCTACTATCTTCAAATTGAAGTTATCAGTGAACTCATTTCGACAATCTACAAAAATTTCCACAAAAATGGTAAATATCATAACTCAAAGTATTTAATAAAAGATCATATTTTAAAACACGTGTGTCGCACGTGATCTATATGACTTTACTAATATAATTATATTATTGATTAACATTAAAATATTAAAAAGTCATTTACAAATAAACAAACATTAGTAAATACTCAAATTATTTAATTTTGAATATTTCAAAGTATTATAATATATATTGCTTTACTGTAATTATTAATCGACGTGAATTGTTAAATAATTATTTTAAAGAAATCAATCCAAAAAATTTTAACATTAGATGTCTTTTACATAATTAGATAAGCAATTTAGCTTATAATTCATAAGCTAATGATTAATGAATCACAAATTATCACATTAATAAAAAAAAAATTGATCAAATAACTTCTATACTGAAACCCAACATAATATCATCATTTTATTTCACTACAACAAATTCAGTTTACCAACATAATTTACCCCCAAATTATACCGACAAATTACCCACAGATCACCGGCAATTATTAAGTATTTACCAACAGTTTAAGATTCTTTTATTAAGTATTTACCTAAAATGATTTTACCTACACTTTACTGATTATCTTAATAATTATCTATAGATTTTTCTCTAGGTAAACTAATGTTTCTTGTCTTTTATTCTTTCTCAGGTTCTTCGAATTTGTTATTTTATTTAAAATACATTAAAAATAAAATAAAGGTTAATAAAATTCTTATATTTCTTGTTCTTACTTTTTTATTCTATTAACCTAATATAAAAAAATTAATCCATTATTAGATTAAAATAATATAAAAACCAAAATTATAAAAATACATTATATATCGTAAAAGAAACTTTTCATATATTATTTAATTCTAATAACAAATTTTCCATAATATTTTATCAACACATAAACTTAAAGTTTTTTCAATCCTCATGTTTTCCCTATATCATTAATAATAAATATTAACCTAATATATAAAAAATTAATCCATTATTAGATATTAAAGAAAACGATGTTTCAAATATGATAAGTAAATCTTGATTTTAAAACTCTATTCAATTGCATACAAAATATTTTTTCTTGATAAATAATAAAATCAAATATCGTCTTACAAAAGAAAAAATAAGTTACCAATCTTCATGTGTCAACCTTCAATAACTAAATATAATTAATATTAATAATTTTTATGTTTGAAATTATTTTGCAAAAACTTATGTTTTTAAAAGTTATATAATAAACTAAAAACTAATTTAATTTAGTCTTTTAAATTGCATAAAATCTTAGAAAGACATGTTATATTATTAGAGATGGTGCTTGCAATTGTATTTGACTATTTTGGTTTATATTAAAATTTACATTGTAGTAAATTTTATGAGCCATATAGTTATGAGAATCGTAATTATTCTTAATATTCTAAAAATAATCTTTATTTGTTTGAAGAGACTGAAAATTTAAAATTGAGTTCATTTAATCATGTTTAAAAATTATATTTTTTATTGTAAAATATAATTATCAATCTATTTTCAGTAGAGCTAGCAACGGGTTGGGCTGCTCTGGCCCAAGCCCGTTGGGCTTTTGAAAATTTTTGGGTCGGATTGGGCCAACCCGATTTTGGTCGAAACGCGAAAATACATGGCCCAACCCAGTCCATGTATATATTTTGTACACTAAAATCACCGGCCCGGCCCAAAAGTCAGGCTAAGCCCAATGTTTTTGGGGCTTAAAATATTATAACCCAACCCAAACCTCGGGGCAAGCTAGATTTTGCCAGCGCTAATTTTCAGTGCCTTTACTGGTAAAAAAGTGTATAGTACTTTAATATTTATTTATATTTTTGATTGAATATTTTTTTATCAAAAAAGAAAATATAGTTGACAAAGATTTAGATATCAAGTTATAAAAAAACCCTTAGCTAAACATGGTCACTTTGCTCGACTTTATCATTTTATGGTTTAACATAGAAAATTTGGTACATAAATTGTATTTTGAATACTATATTGGTACTTGAATTAACCTATATAAGAAATATTAAACTTTGACATAAATCAAATTGTTTCATATTAAATAAGTTTCTTTTGTTTATTTATTTATTACAATTTCATATAGGTACATTCGTGTTCAAAAATTTTATAATCTTTCATTTTTTGAAAATTATAATAACTTGTATAAAATTTTATAATAATATTTATTTTTGTGCTTGAATTTTTATAAATTTTAAAAGTATACTTTTTAAAAGAACTGAAATTTTATCGAAAATGTCAATTTATATATATTATATGAAAGTCATTTAATTTCTTTAGATGTTCAAGCTGACACATATTTTTTTACTATTTTCTTTTTTTCTCAACTTTCTGTAATATATTTTGTTTGGTTTAATCCTAAACTATTTATGTGAGATTAACCCTCATAATTATATTTGATGGTCTCAAACTCATTAATGTCAAGTATAACTACTTATTTTAATATTTCATATTCTTAGTTTTCACTTTAGTTTGTTGTAATTATTTAATTTACTTAGTTTTTTATGAATGTAAGATTAGTATTTAAGTAACATATAATTTAAGCAAATGACACATTGTTATGTATTAAATGAGTTTTTTTCCCCTTTTACATAGCATATGATCTTTTAGACTTAGTCAATTTTTAGCTCTTGTTTAACTCTTTTCAAATCATTTTACTAAAATTTAATTATTTTAGTACATATTTTTTTATTATCAATTTAACATATACATATTTTTTTAATTAAGTTAACCTTCTATTTTTTGTAATATGTATACAGCTTTTAACACTTTTTTTGCACTTATTCTTTTAATTTATATATATATATATATATGTGTGTGTGTGTGTGTGTGTGTGTGTGGGCGTGTGTGTGTGTGTGTGTGTTTTTTCTCTGGTTAATTAAATCAACATCTATGTATTAATTACATGGATTTTGATATCTCACAATACATAGGAAACAATGTACGCTTGAAATTGAAATAAAAATAAAATAAGAAAGTCTCTTGTTTTCTATATTATTTATTTAATAATTATTAATAAAATAATTTATGATTACATATTATTAATCAAGGGAGAGTTTTGCGACCATGAAGGACTTATTTTATCTTTTTTTTATTTGGCATATATCAAAACTTCTTAAATATATCTTTTTATATATGATGTAATTAGATATTTGTTATATAAATTGTAATAGATGTTTTTATTATTGAGAAAATCCAAAAGAATATAAAAAAATATATAATTGTGCATCATACTCCACTTTAAACAATTATTTTTTTTTGTGAAGGAAACCAATTAAAGTTTTCTTCTATAAGGACTTTTATATGTATGTAACATATGGTTGGAGATTTTGAAACCTAGTTTACTTTGGAAATTAATTTTATAAGAAATTTAAAGTATTTTTAGTGTTATAATTAAAAAATAATATATTTTTTTAGTTTTTGAAAAATAATTTGGATATAAATGAACATTTATCCTATAATTTAACTAAAAAATATTAAATAAATAACAAAATACTTAATTGCTCTTAAAATAATCATATCAATGATACTTTTGTAAAATCAAAAGTTTTGATAAATTATGCATGCACTTTTATCAATGATATAAAGTGTGTGTGTATATATATATATATATGATATAGATATAAATATGAATATGAATTTTATCCAAGTATTTAGTATATAGGAATAAATGATCCATTTGTTAGTTCAATGAGGTATTTGACATCATAAATTAAATAAAGAGAACTATGTGTTTTTACATGCAATTTTTTTTTTGCATCAAAACACCAGATTTTTTTAAATTATTTTATTTTTATGTTTTTACTTTGAAATTATCTTTCTTTCTTCCTCTATATATGATCAATTATTAGAATTATTTAAAAAAAAACTTAAATTCTTAATTTTTATATAGTGTTGAACTTTAAATGGTTGAAACTTTTTCATACTAAATTCTTATATATATTTATGAGATAATGTTAGAAAGCTCTCGAAATCTAGCTTAATATGAAACTAATATTATTTAAAAATTCTAAATATTTTAATAGTTATAAATGAAAGAATAAAATATTTTTGAAGTATAGAATACAAAAGGTCACTTGTCTTATAATTGAACAAATAAAAGTTAATTATATATATAGATAAATATGTATAGATATAGAAATATATTATTACAAAAAGAACCTTGATGTTTGAGCTGATTACAAGAAAAAACATAGAGATATGGGTATGATATGGTTTTTTACTTATGAAGAGGTAAATGTAAGATAAAATCAAACCTCAATGGGGATTTCGTAATTTTCAATTTTTTTTTTTTTTTAGTCCCAACATCGATTTTTTTAAACTTATCCCCATTTTTTTTGAGAAGATAATTATCCCATTTTTTACTTCAATTCGGCTTGTCATATTTTGTAAATTATCAACCGATTGCCAACAACCTTTGTAGGAATGGCTAGTCTCCTATCAGACGGTCTAACGGATTTAATCTGTTAGACGGAGCCCCAACATCCAATCCGACCCGAAGCGCTCCCTCATCATTCCCAAATCCAAAATCCAAACTCTTTTTCCCCAAATCCTCCAACCCTAGAAAACCCAACATCTCCGTCACAGAAGGCCACCCATTAAACCCCTCAAGTGGTCTCCGATTGTGAATAGATCCAAAATTCTTGTGGGTTTCCCAATCGCAGTTCTGACAAACCACGGCCGATTTAGTGCAGCAGAAGATCGAAGAAAGCGACGAATTGCACGAATCGCGGGGTGTGTTTGTTGAAGAGTTGGTTTATGGAGTGTACTTCACGGTCGTACTTTAAATAGAGCTTAGCTGAATCGGCCCGGTAGTAGAGGAGCGCTTTTGATTCGTTGCAGAAATCGCATAGGCGGTCGGTTTGATCGACGAAAGCTTAATTTTCTTGGTCTGGTACATTCATGGTGTTGGGGACAAGAGATAGTGATTATAATATGTGGTTGAAATGAAATTCGGCAATTGAAAATGTGTAATACTTTTTAGGTGACCTGTTAATACTTTTCAGTGGGACAATTAATACTTTTTATTATAAGAATTAATACTTTTCAGGGGAATTATAAAAAAATTAGTAGAGAAAAAACTAATATTTTTCAGGGGTACCTACTAATACATTTTATGGGGACGAGTAAGGCTGCGATTGGATGTGGAAGGGAATTCATTTCCGTTCCGTTGGAGAATTTTTTTTGACCAAACATGCGATTGTTTATGAAAATTTTCAGAAAATATACTATTATCTCACTTTTACTTTTTCTCTTATCAATCACATCTACACATATTTCACAAAAAAACTAATCATTATTATACATTCTCCCACAAATTTCACTATTTATTCATCCACACATTTCTAACTACCAATTATATTCAATCATTATTTTACTTTTTTTAAATCAATCAACTTTCATCATTACTTTTTCATCTCACATCCAATCACACTCTAAAAAATTACCTTTTTTCTTCCAATTTTTTTTACCACTATTCTCTAGCAAAATGAAAATTTTCAAAATGAAAGCATATCCAATCGTGCCCTTAATACTTTTGATGGAATACTTTTTCGAGAAACTACTAATACTTTTCCTAGGGACATCTAATACATTTCGGGAGAAAATTTTAATTATATTCAGGGAAACTACTAAAAAACTCTCTAGGGAACTACTAATACTTTTTCGAGGAACTACTAATATTTTTTTGAGGTACTACTAATACATTTCGGAAATATATTCAGGAGAAATACTAAAATACTCTCCAGGGAACTACTAATACATTTCAGAAAAACTACTAATACATTTTAGAAGGACGGCTAATACTTTTCGAAGATTTATTATCTTGTGTCCCTAAAAACTACTAAAACACCACTGTTAATATTACGGAAATGCCACCGGATTGGCGGGTCAGATCCGTCTAACAGGTCAGACCCGTTAGACGGTTTGACAGGATTTTTTTGTGTTGTAAAAAATAAATAGAAAAACATATAGGTCACTTTAAAGGTTTTTGTTACAGTTTGACTTTGACTCAGTGTTTCTTGTTTATAGTGACACATTGACAAAATATTTATATAGGCGTACACAAATTCCTTGTACATTTTATCCATGTGGCACTAGGAGACCTGAAGAAATACTCCATGTAAATATATAACTATTGTAGATTTATGTAGATATACATAAAGTCACACACAATAATACACAGTAAACGTGTATTGTGTGCGACTATGCGTGTATTTCTCTAGAAATAGCATCTACTAGACCATTAGCGATAATTGGAAATTTGGACAGTCGATTTTGAGGAAAGTACGACAAATAATGAGATAATTTATCCTCTAGGCGGAATGTCAAACGCACTTAATCATCAATTTTAATTAATAAGACTTTGTCTAATCGCCATTCTTCCGTGATAATATCATGGTATTAATGTTGATTATAGTGCTACTAGGAATAGTTTAATCATATATACGTGAAGAGGTACTAATTCTTTTGTTACATATAATTTGTATACATATTACGTGTATATTGATTAATTTCAAATATATATTTATTTTACACTTGACGTGTAAATATTATATAAAATATAAGCTACGGTACAAAATTAAAATTAAATATGGTATTAATGCTACATTCTTAATACAGTATATGTCAATGTTGCATAAACCACTAGGCATTATTTTTTTTTAAATCTACTTTTAGCCATTTCTTGGCCTCGTAGGCCCTACTTTTGGCCGAGGCGATTTTTCCACCGATTTAGATATAATCGTAGCCCTAGGCTGATTTTTACAACACTACTATAAGAGTATAAGTACACATATAATTAAGGGGGAATTATTATATGTTGCGAATCATGATGATAAAAGAAACAGAAAAGGAGAAAGAAAAAAAAAAAAAAGATGATGATTCTTGAAAATAATTAAATTAAAACCCCTCTAATGATAAAATCAAATTTCTCCAAATTGATTTAAGACTTGTTTTATAATTAACTCAATTTTTAGTAGTTTTTGCCAAATTTGAACCTTTTGGCTTTTGCTGCATATACCCGAAAATTAGGACAACAGGTCCAACTTGCTCTATAGTTTCTTAAATTTCATTACGAAATTCCAATTGACCAATTCCAGTAATTAACGACAATGACAACCAAAAAAATTAATTAATGAAATTACTAAACAAATTAAAATTCTTAACAACAATTTTCTTCCATGAACTTCGGTCTGCTCCCTGCCACAAGACATGCATAAATCTTAATTAAAACTGCAAAAACTATTAATATAGGTTTTTTAAAAACGAAATACGAAATTTTAAATGACCAGTGAGAAAGATGTATTAGTAAATAATTTGTTCTAAGCAATTCTTTTTTATTGGCGGTGCCATGTGTTCGAGTGTTATTAAAAGTGATTAGAAAATGATATTATTATTATTATTTATTACCAATTACTAATTAAGTGTTTTTACAAACTTATCATTTCTTTTTACAGGTCATGTGGCAATGTCATATGACAGAATTGTATATATATTTATCAATAATGACTCACTGGAAGACGAGAAATCTTAATTAAGATCTAATTAGTATTTAGTAATATAAATTAGAAGACTGATGAAGTAATACTATATATAAAGGCTGGCAATAGCCAATAAGCGTGGGAATTTTTTATCTTTATCTTTTTTATTTCATAGCGTGATTGGGAAAGCAAGCTGACGTACCCTTTTGACCAACTTAAATAAACCACCTCCTTAAAGAAAATATATATTTTTAAATGTACGAAGCATAATTTATAAATTAAATATTAACCTAAGGAATATGTCATATTTTGAATAAAAATAAAGTCAAATGCATAATAAAATTGTGGAAGACATATTATATATAAATAGACCAAAATTTAATTCCATATATTGTAGCTTACACAATCGATGATGCATCATTATTTGCTTAAATATCCATCATCATTTGTTACACTAAAATTCTTGATATATATACAAGTGGATTTTGTATAATAATAATGTTGGGATTTATTTAATTCTAAATTATTTAATTAATTGTCCAATATTATTAAATATTATTGGGTCACATATATAGTTATCCGACCCACGTTATCACATTAAGCCCATGCGGTCAGGGGCGGAACCAGAACCCGACACCAGGGGGACCAAAAATTGGAAGCAAATGTTTATTTTATATAATAATAAAATTTAAAATATATTTTATATTTGCATCAAATACAATGTCAATACTCATCATTAAACATCCCTAAATTGTAATGTTATAAAAAGCGCTAGGCGCTAGCTAGTCGGGCAGCAGACTAGGGCCTAGCGCCTAGGCGGAGCTTTGACAGGGCCTGGGTAGGGTTAGGCGGGGCTTGGATTAAGTTTCATTGATCATCATATTAATTTGAACTCATTAATTAATAATTACCAAATCAATACTATAATATATTAAAATTGATCCTAAACATATAAAAGATAAAAAAAATGTTGGGTGGGGGGAGGGGGGCCCCTTAGAATACACGTGAGTCCGTCCCTGCATGCGGTCCATCAGCCTAGGAATAAAAGGCCTCTCCTTATTCATTTGTGAGCATTCTCAATTTTAAGTATTCTAAATTCTTTGTCCTTTGCTATGTATCTCCTTGTTCATTTGTGAGCATTCTCAATTTTAAGTGTTCTAAATTCTTTATCATTTGCTCTGTAATATTTATTCTACGCGTGTTGACTTGAACGTCGGAAAGGCCTCCCTGAGACAACCCCAAGGACCATCGGAAAGGTCTCCCTTGGACAACCCCAAGGACCATCAGAAATGCCTCCCTGAGACAACCCCAAGGACCGTCGGAAATGTCTCCCTAAAACAACCCCAAGGACCATCTAACGTTTGTTGGTGTTGGAGATAAATCGCGGAAAGAATTTACTAGCTCCGGAGATGAAACTGAACTGACTCATCAAATACCTTAAATTCGAGTGATCTACAATTTTGAGGAACATCAAATAACATATATATAGATCATAAGTGTTAGATTAATTGGTACACATGATAGAGAAATGAAGAAGATGAATTGATAGAACTCTTTGAGAAATACAACAAATATAATGGAAAACAATACAATACAAAATGGGGAGGGAGGCTACTAAATATATAGATAAAAGATAAAACCCTAGCTATCAACTAAGAAAGGGAAAATACAAAACTACCCCCATAACATACATATAACTCTAACATCCCCCCACAAACTCATGATGATGTAGTAGAAATCATCGAGAGTTTGCCAACCAAAAAACGAAAGCGCGAAGCGGATGCGACTTGGTGAAAAGATCCAATCTGTAAAGATGATGAGATGAATGGTAAGTCGAGGGTCCCATGTTGCAAGTGATGACGAGTGACATGACAATCAATCTCAATATGCTTTGTTCTTTCGTGGAAAACGGAGTTGTGAGCAATCGAATAAAGACTTTGGTTATCACAATGCATGGGAGTAGGTGAGGACAAATGAACACCCATATCTCCAAGAAGCCAACGTAACCAAACTATTTCGGTTGTAGTAGAAGCCATTGCCCGATACGCTCTCTGTGGAGGATCGAGACACAACATTTTGTTTCTTACTCTTCCAAGAAATAAGTGAGTCTCCAAGAAAAATACAAAAACCAAGTAGTGGATTTTCGATCGGTAGGATCACCCCAATCTGCATCGAATATGCCCTCAACTCTAATGAAGATGTAGATGGAAACAAAAGACTCTCGAAAAGAGTGCCACGGAGGTATCGCAAGATACGAGTAATCTGCACCCAATGAATCAGAGTGGGGCAAGTGACAAACCGACTCACAATATGAACAAGATATGCAAGATCGGGCGCGTAATGGTTAGATAAACCAAACTTCCAACAATAGTGCGATATAAGGTAGGATCGCATAACAATGGTGTGCCATCGAAGGAGAATATCGAACATTAAGTTCAAGAGCGTATCAACCGCTCCGAGTATCGATGGAAGACGTGCTCGATCAAGTATGTCGAAGAATGTACTTGGGTGTGAAAGAAGATAACCTCGAGGGGGCGGCGCTACCTCAATACCCAAGAAATATCGCAAAGGTCCCAAATCTTTCATTTCAAAGCGAGAAGCTAACTCGATTTCAACAATGCAATCCCATCAACATCATCACCTATGATGATCATGTCATCAACATATAAGGAAAGAAGAATAATACCAACAGACATGTACGCTTGAAGAAAAGGGCGTAATCATGGTTCTTTGGAACTAAAACCAAGTGAAGTAAGCACAACAGAATTTTTCGAACCAAGCCCGTGGAGCCTGTTTGAGACCATACAATCTTTCTTAAGCTTGCAAACTTCGCCACGATTATGAGGAACCCCAGGTGGTGGGATCATGTAAACTTCTTCTTGAAGATCACCATTCAAGAAGGCATTTTTGACATCCAATTGAGATATGTGCCGATTTCGGACGGAAAAATGACAATAAGAGTACTGAATCGTAGTCATTTTTTAAACAGGGCAAATGTTTCCTCATAATCCATACCATACTTTTGTTGTGAATAACCTTTAGCAACCAATCGTGCTTTTATATCGCTCAACCGAACCATCGATTTGGTTTTAATTTTATAAACCCAACGCGAACCAATTGCCCGCTTACCAGGTGGTAAAGATACCAAATCCCAAGTGTTTGTTTTATGCAAAGCGAAAAGTTCCTCGATCGTAGCATCTTTGCCATAAAGATCGATAAGAATCGCTTTTATAGGAGCGTGGTTCGTAAATTTGGTGAATAGAGGATAAAAATGAAGCAAGGCGGGAGAGTAAGAGGAATAAACAAAGTCGTAATGGAGTGGACTTACGTGTACGTTGGGGATATCGAGGAGGCAAGCGATCCACAATTTCGGGAAGCGATTGGGGTGCGTAGGCGTAGACGGAAAGCGTGATGATCTCGATGAGTCTCTATCTGTGTTATCCGAGAATGGATCAATATGAACAAGATCGGGTTTGGAGATCTTATGAGGACTAGAGGAATAGAGAAGAATGGAATATGCTCAAGAAAAATACATGACGAGACACATATAATTTTTGAGCAACGGGATCAAAGCAACGGTATCCCTTCCGACCTTCTCCATATCCTAAGAAAACACAAATAGGCTGAACGAGAAGATAATTTGCTGCGTTCAACATGAGGGGCGAAGGACAAAACATGCACAACCAAAGACTCGTAAAGACGAATAACTAGGGTGGAACCATAAAGTCTCTCGAAATGGTGATAAATCGGATGTGATGGATGATGGAATCCTATTTATACAATGGACAAGGTAAGAACGGCTTCCCAAATTCACTTGAACCGAACTAGATAGTAAAAGTGGCGGCGATTTCAATGATATGCCTATGTTTTCTTTCAAAGAATACCATTTTGTTCGGAGTATCGTGCGAAAGTTTGATGTAAAGTCCCATCCAAAGCAAGCAATTCACGAAAATTATTAGATGTGTATTCCCACCCAAGTCACATCTAAAGCATTTTATGATAAGCAGAGAATCGAGTTTTTACAAAAGCTCGAAATGAAGTATATATACTCGAGAAAATCGAACGATGCTTCATAAAATAAACCCAACAATAACGAGAATAATCATCAATAAAAGAGACATAATATCGAGAACCCCTTTGTGGGAATGGGAGCAGTCCCCACACATCGAAATGAACCAAATCAAATGGCGCATAGAATTAAAAACACTTCGTTTAAAAGGTAAAGCGGAAAATTTTGCCGATTTACAACCACTACAATCGAAATATCATGAGATGACAATTTTCCTAATGAACCTGTAGAAGCCAAAAATCTTAAACGTGAAGACGAAACATGACCCAAACGAGAATGCCACAAATAAAAGCTAGACGATGAAGGACTCAAACGAAAAGAAGACAAATCAACAGTAGAAGCTGCGATAGAGGGTACTCTGAGCTCATCCAAAATGTATAACTCTCCGTGCCTACGGCCTGTCCCAATCAGCTTCCGGGAATTTGGATCCTGCACACAACAAGAAGTAGAGAGAATGATACTTAAGTAACTTTGAATCACACAATTGGCTAACAGAAACAAGATTTAATGCAAGTTTGGGAATATGGTAGACATGTGGAAGAGACAATTGAGGTGTGGCTACAGATCCAATTCCTGCTAAGGGTAACAAAGTACCATCAGCAGTAACAACAGGTCTAGCATATGTGGGTGAAATGGAAGTAAAACATGATATATCAGGGGACATATGATGAAAAGCTCCAGAATCTAATACCCAAATAGAGGAAGATATACCTGACGAGCTCGGAGTTGACAAACCTGAAGCGACAAAGCATGAGATGAGGCAAGAAATTTACAAATTGTTCGGCAATTGTATCCATAGAAAGCGTCGATTGGAGGTAAGAGTTCCGGACATCACGAGAATCGATGAGGTACAAAATGCGTGCGAACACGAGTCGGTGGGGCGGCCTAAAACCACGTTGATTTGGATGAACAAACTGATGTTGGGGAGGTCGTGGATTTTTCTGTTGAAAACGTTGTTGGCCACCTTTATTCAACTCAGGACATTGAGCCTTCCAATGTCCTGGTTGTTTACAGTAACTACACTCATTATCAGCAACCTTTGGGTGAGGTCTGAAAGGAATAGAAGGTGGACGATGGGGCACAGCAAGAACGGATGAAGGAGGAACATGAAGAACTCCTTTCCCCGCCTGAGACTTGAGGCGTAATTCCTCTGCTAACAATTCACTTACAATGAATCAACCGATGGTAGAGGAAGACGGTCTGCAATATGTTCCCACGAAGGGACTCAAAATCATCCCGAAGAGCCATCAAAATCGAACCAATCGTTGCTCCTCTCTACGAGCAATATAGGGGCAAATGCGCGAAGTTCACTAGATTGATGGCTAATTGATCCCAAAGATCGACATAGCGAGAATAAAATTCTTGACAGATCATATCTTTTTCAAGAGATCGAATATCTATTTCCAACTCAAATTGTTTAGCAAAATTCGATTGAGTATACAACCGTTCCAAATGTTCCCAAACTTCTTTAGCAATTCATATTTAGCCAATTGCATACCAATAGAGTTCTCCACGAGAATTGTTAACCCAAGTGATAATTTTCGAATTGTTCACTTCCCAAACCTCTAATTCCTCAACATATTTAGTATTATCTTTCTCAACAAAGTTGCTTTTGTGTTCCGAAAATATAACTCCACAATTTTTTTCCTCTCAAAAATTTCTCATGACATAATTCCAATATGAATAATTCTTTCCATTCAAGCGTACACTAATCGATTGCAACGAATCATCTCTTTCACCACCATAATGAATAATGACAAAAATCGCAGACCAAAATACCAACCAAACAACTAGATAGATCGATACAAATATCCAACAAATCAAGCCAACTCTACCAAACCCAACAAGTGCTAACAGATCGAAAATCGAATGAAAATAACACAAAGTTGCAACATACTCATCGTAATCGCGATATACCCACCGGATCCGCTGAAGTTGATGATCTTTTAAAACCTTGCTCTTGATACCATGTTAGATTAATTGGTACACATGATAGAGAAATGAAGAAGATGAATTGATAGAACTCTTTGAGAAATACAACAAATATAATGGAAAACAATACAATACAAAATGGGGAGGGAGGCTACTAAATATATAGATAAAAGATAAAACCCTAGCTATCAACTAAGAAAGGGAAAATACAAAACTACCCCCATAACATACATATAACTCTAACAATAAGAACATATAAATTAAACTTTTATACTACATCGTGATTGTATGCACTTGTTTTATACATAATTACACACTTATATATATTCTCACTAAAATCATAAATCAAAATTTAACCTAGATAAAATCTCCAAAAAGTTGGTCGGCAAGCTATATAAACCAATAACTAATTTATTTTCTCCAAGTCAATTATAATAGTATAAGCTCAAGTATTTTTCAAGAATCGGTGAATCGGGTCCCTAGCCATTCGAAGAATCGTGCCATGAGAGCCCCGATTAGCCTCCCGATAAACATGAGACGCCCGGAAATGAACGAGGCGAAGACGACGGAATAAGAGAATAAGCACGCTTTGATGACCCAAGGAACTTGCATAGAAAAGGTAGAAAAATCGAAACCACATAAGACGAGTGACTCAACCAAATAAAATCCCATCCTTTATCCAACGCGATTTCGCAAGCGGTGATAGCCCGTAACTCTCGCGGCGAAACCCCGACTGCCCGGGGCGGTGAAGCGACCAACCACAAAGCCATGGCAATTCGAAAGACACCACCACAAGCGAGTCTCCTGGCGACCCCATCGCACTCCCATCAAGATAACTTTAATCCAACCAAACGGAGGAGACTCCAACGCACAAGAATAGGGTAATTATTACGTCTACAATAGCCGAGATGGCTAGTTTGCTCAAAATAGAAAGATCCAACGAATCATTATTCATATAGCCGATAGAGTATGACGAGATTCTCTAATGAACGAAAAAACTTGAGCCCGAATGTACCATAATCGAAATCTTGTAATCCTCAAAGATCGTTTTTATCGACAAGTCCGGATGACCCAAATCGGAGTAATCAAAGTAAGTTTCCACAAAAATAGGATCCGAGAGGTTCCCTTAGCCTTCAAGCTCTGAATGATAACACCCCAAATGCCAGAAGAGAAATCCAAATGAATATTGAAGAGACCAGAAAAGAAATCCCAGTTGGGTCGCACCATCGGGCAATCCAAAAAACAATGATCCAAATCCTCCGAATGATGGAAACAAAAGTGACAAACTGCAGGCCCAATAGTCCCTCTGCTCTGCAAATGACCCCACAAGGGAAGCTTATTATGAATAAGGCGCCAAACAAGCAAGAAACGACGAGATGGGATACACGTGTGCCAAATCCATTTACCCCAACGAACAATGGGAAAATTCGTATGTATATGCCAAGAGGCTATACAAGATGAAACAATAATTATGAACCGAATTAGACCAAATTCGAGAATCTTTCCCACCAACAACAGGCATGTCCAACATATCCATGACAATATCTTCACAGTTCAAAATGAACAATGAAGTGAGATGCCAAGTGCCATCAAAAAGATAGTCGGAAACCTTTTGAGCCAAAATCTGCGAAATCGATTTAGGATACCCAATTTATCTGCAATACTATACCTGCCAATTATCCCACCGTAAACGAAATAGTGGAGCCATCCCCCGATAATCCATCTAGAGTCCTGTCTTGAGAGAAGAAATAAAAGGGCGAAAACCCGTCCACAAAGAGGATCACATCTGCAATATATGTTTATTCCATATATGTTACTTTTTTCTCTTTATGCTTTATATTTTAGAGATTTTATAGTGCTTAATTACAACTTACACCTGCGTATTATGACATATCTGGCTTATGTTTTAGAGCTCAAAGTCTTGAATTTTTTGCAGCAATGCACATACAAACAGTTGAAACAGATTCATGCCTTTATCATCACATCATCCCTAGACCAAATACCCGAAATACGACTAAAATTTCTCCGGCGAAGCACGGAGTTCGGGAAAATGGAGTACTCGAATCTCATTTTTGCCCAAATGGGTGGTTTGCTTAACACTGAAATCACACTTTGGAATGCAATGATAAGAGGCTATGCCTATAATGGACCTTGTGAAAATTGCCTATCACTGTTTGATGAAATGTCTATGAGAGGTATTATACCGAATAACTTCACCTACCCGTATGTTTTAAACTCATGTTCTCAAATGGGTTTGTTTGGTGTAGGCCGAAAGGTGCATGGCCGTATTATAAAGTCTGGATTTTGGTGGGCTTTTTCTGTTGGGAATGCACTTTTTGATTTTTATGTGAAAAGGGTTGAGTCTTTGGAAATGGGGTTGTTGAAGAATGAGTGTTTGAATGATGCTAGGAGGATATTTGATGGAATGTGCGAGAAAACGGTTGAGTTGTGGAATAAAATGGTTGGGAAGTATGCTAGTATAGGTGATGTGAAAAATGCGAGACATCTGTTTGATGAAATGCCTAACAGAGATGTTGTTTCTTGGAACACCATGATTTCTGCCTATGCCAAAGTAGGGAATGTGGCAGCTGCTAGTGATTTATTTGATCAAATGCCAGAGAAGAATGTGGTGACATGGACTACCATGCTTGGGGCATATGCTGGCGTAGGAGACGTCGAAACGGCCCGTAAGGTATTCGACAAAATGCCTAACAAGAACGTGGTTTCTTGGAATTGTATGATGTCCAGTTACAACCGGATAGGCGAATTTCAGCAAGCGCTAGATCTCTTTGTTCGTATGCAATTTGAAAACGTGCAGCCAGATTCTTTCACCTTTGTTGCGGCTCTGACGGCTTGTTCTAACCTGAGTAATCTCGAATCAGGGAAATGGGTACACTATCTAATAAGAGATTGGCCTAAGATGGGTGTCATAGTAGGGACAGTTCTTGTAGAAATGTATGCAAATTGTGGGGATATTGATAAAGGATTTACGACATTTATCAAAATTGGGCACAAGGATGTGTTCTGTTATAATGTTATGATCAAGTCTCTAGCCATTCACGGACGAGCCAAAGATGCAATCACGATTTTTCATCTGATGCAGAAAAAAGGGCTGAGGCCAAATGACCATACTTATTCGTGTGCCCTCTTTGCTTGTAGTCACGGAGGTTTAGTAGACGAAGGCCGTGAAATTTTCAGAGCATTGGAGAGGCATTTAACCGTTAAGCTCGAACACTATTGTTCTATGATTGATCTACTATGCAGAAACGATCGGCTGGGAGAAGCAGAATCCTTGATAAAAGATATGAAGGTAAAACCTGATATTGCCATATGGGGTGCTTTATTAAGGGGGTGTCAAGAAAGAGGCAATGTTAAACTGGCAGAGAGTATAATACGTAAGGCCGTTGAATTGGAATCACAAGAGGCTGGAGTTTATGTGCTTCTATCGAACATTCATGCCTCGTTGGGTAAATGGTCAGATGCCCTCCAGGCAAGAAAAGTGATGGAGGAGATTGGGATATGGAAGAGAACAGGGAGCAGTAGCATTATTTGATAAATTAATGGGTAAATTACAAAACTACCCTTACGGTTTAGTCATCTTTAAAAATTACGGGTACCCCCTTACGGTATTACAAGCACCACCTTCAAGATTGTATTTTTGTAACAAAATACCCTCTCAAATGGTGCAATTTGTATGAAAGGGGTATTTGTAATTTTCAAAGATAGTAGGTTTTTTTTTTTTGTTATTAGACTGGACCTCAAGGATATCTTTCGTAATAAACCCTAAATTAAAATGACCAGAAAGAAAATAATTTTTTGTAGGATAAGGAAGGAGCATAGGAGATATACAAACTTTTTTACTATAATATTCTAATTGTAATTTGCATTGTTACACATTTGGATATATTTTCCATATGGAATACATTATTTTGCTCATCTGACCCCTTGAAGATCAGAATACCATTGTTGAAAGCAATTAAATTTCTCCCGACCCTTCACAAAAATGGCAAACAATCCACGTTCACTTGCGTCTAGTTTTCTTCATGTTAGCTGTGTAATATATTGAAAGTACCTCTACAATATGTACCATAATTATAATTACTCCACAAATTTCTGGAAGAAAAGGAATCTTACTACGCAACATGATTTCAATATGATCTTACATATTTGAACTGAGCCAAACAGGATAGAAGCAAGCTAGTAGCAATCATAATATTTACTTGATACATTACCACCAAAAGTAAATTAAATTTCATCAACTGCTCTATGGTCTATATTACACTTACAAGGGCTAGTATTTCGGCCGTAATAGTACAGTTACAGAATCTAACAATTATGTGCCTGAAATGTTACATACAACTTCTGCATTGGGTCATTTCCCCTATTTAGTATGCCTCCTATATTAATCTTAACAAATTTTACATGACACTACAAATACTGAAACAGATGGTTAAAAACAGAAAAAGGACTTCTTAGTAACACAATAACTTCAGTAGTTCAATTCTAAGTTGTTCCATGAAATTCCAGTAACGACAAGGAACCAAATTCACGCGGAATGATCAGTAGTTTAATAATTTTAAAATAGAAGATAAGTTAAAAAGTTCGTATACTCTAGGAAGAAATATCACGATGAGAAGCAAAGTTTGACCGCTGGTCCTCAAAACCTGAGTCCGGGCAGACTAATCAATACAACGTCATCAGTCACTTCCCATTTTGCATCTGCGCTCTACCGAGACCCCGGAAGAATCTATGGATGGATCATGTTGAACTGAAACCTGGATAGCTGCTGTGGGATGGTAGATATAACAGGTCCATATCTCTGGCAGATATCAACAAAGAATTTTGCAAGAATTAGGATTGCAAATGTTGACAAAAGATGGGGGGAAAAAGAACAGCAATATTCATAACATCAACTCAATAACAGACAGGAAACAAAATCAAGGAAATCGACCTTGCATGAAACTTTAGTCAAAAATACGATGTGCTAAGACTAAGTGAACCCAATATCTGGACTATTAACTAAGATGAATTCCACCATTGCAATTAGAATTAGGAAAGTTGTCGCACCTGAACATTGTCATATAGTTCAAACAATGGAACAGCAAGAAGCTTCAAATTCTTTGGCACAGCAAAATACTCTCGTTCAGACAGGTGAACAAGGTAAAGTTTTTTGCATTCCTGCATGGCAAAATACTAGTGTGAAGAATTATTTGATGCCAAATGACAATATAAGGGTTGATGCATCATAGTGATACTACCTTAGGCTTTGTTATGTGTGGGGGGCAATAAGGGTACATGGTGGTTTCAAAATTGGGCCTCCACCACATTGCCACACACTCACCGATCTGCATCAAGTTTCACATATTATTACATTAAGCATCTCAAAAGCAAAACTTCAACTAAAACCGTTCCTTAACCAATACCTGCCAATCTGGCTGAAGAGGAGGTGAATTAGCAGCAAGTTTGCTAGATAGTTTTCTTTTCAAGCCCTCGATTTCTGTGAAGTTTTATAGGGAAAAATGAGAACTAAGATAAATCCAAACAAGCAAAATCAAGATGAGTCGAACATGAATTTATGTTGGCATTTCAACCCTTTCTTTCTATACTTAATGAAATCAATAAGCAAGTAGAATTTATTAAATATAAAGACGACAAAAAAATGAATAAGATTTTATACCATTCTCTCCTGGCTTTAACCTGCCGCCTGGAAGTTTACAGAACGTGTTTCCAATTTGCAAAAGAAGAATATGGGGATGATTATGCTCTTGTACCTGTAAGTACAAATTAGTTTTTTTCGCTTTAATGAGACAAAATAAAAAAGCCAGATTATTTGCATTATTAGTAATAAAAAAACATAAAAGCATAAGAAAGTGGCTTATTTATTTAGGGAAGAGTTGATAAAGTAAAAGATATCAAATGGGCAAATTTATGGCTTTATCTCATGATAATTGAAGATAAGCAGCATTAGTAGTGTCTTCACATTATATTGAACATAGTTTCTAAACGCTTGTCTTCACTATCATCCATGATTGCATACTAAACCAAATCTTCAAAGTTGACCATTATGCTGTCCAACATGACAAAAACACACGTGGACATATTTATTGCTTATTCTATAATAGTATCACATGACTTCAGTCTCATGCAAGCATGTCATATTTACAGCCGGTGGAACAATGACTCAAAGCAGCCTGACCAACAAATCATGTCATTATGTAAGCACCATTATAGCATAATTTTTGGGTAATGAATCAAGAAGTGAAAACTAACGCAATTAAAACTGAAAACAAGAAGCTAGACCAACCATGTGCTCCCGTTGATGCCATCCTACTTAGACAGATTAGTCCAAGCATTGAATACAACGTCTCCAGGAGAAACATAATGGTGTAACGAGAATGGCCAACTAACATAAGCTTACCCTTTGACCCCATATAGTTGTGTGCTTAATCAAATGCAGGCACAATTGCAACACATTACTTCACTTCAAAATTCCAAGGTAAGAAAATGAAAAGTGATCGCAGAACAAAATATAAAATACACATTTCCATATGACATTCTCAGTGTAACAGGAGATTGGGATACCATTACAAAATACAGGCACTATAGCACTGTCTGGATGTAGCAATTCTAGTGTGAAAAAGCACCAATGAAATTATTTCCACCAGTCTGGATTTGAATGAACAGAATGTCTGTACAAAATCAATTATACCAAACATCTTTTTTTTTTCCCTTCATAAAACATCCCAATGCGGGATGGGGGATTAAGGTCACATCCCCAACCTATCGATTGATTAAAGAGTTATTTGTACAAGGAATGGAAAGAGATTACATCGATTATAAGCTAACTAATTCTCCTAAATCTAAAGGAAGGAAGCCCAAGCTGGTCTAATCGAGCTATCCTGCGAGTTGTGAGAGGGATAGCTCTGGTGGAAAGGAAAATGCCAGGCACCCAGTTTTGATCAACTTGCTTTTCCCTTGACATTCCTGTATTGAATATTAGGTCCAAACGCAATATAACAGAAATATTTAAGCAAGCAAATAACCATCATAACATGGTCCATACCATGCCCATGTAATTTTCCCCATTTCAAAACATATACTTTGTTTCAACACTTCCATAAGCAAAAAAGGGTATCACGAAAATAGTGGACCAAAAAGAATCAGAATCATGATAACTACATATAAAAAGTTGCCAAAATTGAGAGAATAACACAAAAAGAAAAAACATACCAATAAAATCCCCTCGACGCTAGTCCTCATACCTTCCTTCATGTAGCTGCAATTCAAAAACCCAATACATTTCAAACCCAAAATCAAACACATTTCTTAAGGGTTCAACGATAAACCCTAGAGACATTAGCTAAATTTGATCCAGGGTTTTACAATTACAATAAAACAAAAATCAAACAAAGAAAAAGAAAAGAAATTGAAAGGAAAAAAAAAAGATCACACACTTGACTTTCATGCGGGCAAGGCGATCTGCGACGGAGGTATCTTTCTCCATTTTGGGCTCCTTTGTGCCGAAAGTGTAGCTTGAAAGAGGGTATGTATTTACCACCTGTGATTTTATCATCTTTCCTTTTTTGTTTCACTTCAAATTCTCTATCTTTCTTCTGCTAATTTTTTTCTCCTTGATTTGTGGCAGATTGGAGTGGAATGAATTTCTCTGCAGTCCGCAGAATCTGCAGAATTCGGAGGTGGCCGAGCGGGAGGGATGTTGCAACTTGAGGGAGGAGGGCACTGTATGCTAAGTACAGGACGGATATATATGAATATGTAAAGCGATTTTCCAAAGTTGGTTTATTTATAGTACAAATTGGAAGAATCGGGTGAAAAGTCACAGAAGAAAATCCGTGCGTTTGTTGATTCAATAATTCCAGTTAGGTTTAAACTTTAAAGTTTAAAGAACAAGAGTATGTCGGTTCAAATTGGGCCTAGTCCCGGGGGAAATTGTTAGCCCAGTTCAAGTCCGGCCCATTAAATACTTTAGGGAGGACGTTACAATTTTCCTTTCACGGTACAACACAATATTTTTATTTTTATTTTTAAATTTCATTCATCAGAAAAAAAACTTAGAACTACATTGACTAAAAAAAAGTAAGGCATACAGATAAAAAAAACTATATATATCTAAAACAAATTTTAAATCTAGACCAAACATATTGATGATTTTTACAACAAATGTTTAGTTATATAACTATTTATAATGGTACAGCATGTCTCTTGTGAGATGGTGTGAGACCGTGAGACCATGATACTTTTAGTGTAAAAAGGGATATTTTGTCTAAATACACTAATTTAAGTGTATTCAGATAAATATCATTTTTACCCTAAAAGTATAACTTTTACACTAAAAGTATTATCGTTTCACGGACTTTCACTGTCTCACATAAAACGATAATGGTATATTGGTATCGTAGGTGAATTAGGATTACATGTAAACTAATTAGGAATTGAGTCATGGACACAAACAGGTTGCAAGGCTGGAGTTGCAATTTTGCTATTCCAACATAATCAGAAAAACAACATAGGTTACAAGGGACAACCATCACTCTAAAGTTTACATAAATATATTATATGTAACTTACTAAGGTTTGAAAAAAAAAAGAGATTTCCCGCCTTTTTTAAAAACAATCTATAAACTCATGACATTTTATTTTGAGAGCTTATAAAATTTTCTTTTCCAAAAAAAATTATTAAACACTTTTAGGCTCCAATTGGATGAAGGAATTTAAAATATGGATAACAAATCCATAATAACAAATTCATTGAGTTTGTTTGGATATATAGAGTCACCCTAAAATGGATTTCAAATTCTTAGAAACTATTTTTTGAGTCATTTTGGTGAATTTCAAATTTTTCCTATTTGGAGTCATTTGAAATCGTTAATCAAATTCTCTCTCCAAATCCAAATTCTCCCATCAAAATGCAACCTTGTATAACTTATAAGCTAGTCTTAAACATCTAACATAAATGTTTTAAAAAGTTGAAAACTCAGCCAAACACCGTATATCCTTAGTTGGGTATGGGTCCGAGGAAGATAATACAAAGGTCAGCTTATTTGCTGAAATCCTTTTCAGTGTATTGCTAGCTCTGAGCTGGTAAGTCTGACACTATCAGATTTTATATATCTTTTCGTTAATACATTTTGTTTGTTTGTTTGTTTTAAATTTTGGATAGGACTTACCTTAAAAAAAAGATAAATTTATGACGGATAATACAGAACAAGCAAAAAGTATCTTGAGTTGTAATTGAGTGGTGGCGATGGTGATGTAGACATTGCAATGTTCGCCTGGAACAAGTAAAAAGGACTAGTGCACAACCTACTTGGGGGCACTGGATTGGAGAATGTGGTGGATTGTTATCAACCTATTTACAAAGGTCCGACGCTTATCAAACTTTAAAAGCAGGGATAATTACCAAAAAAAACAAAATTAATATTTTAGCTAATAACAAAAAAAATACAGAAATATTTGAAAATTACAAGTAAACTATATGTTTGATTATATCTTAAATTTACGTGGATAATTGTAATATTTTGATAAACATAAATGGAGTTTTGAAAAAAAAAATCATATGAAAGGAGAAATTATAAGACGGACTAGACATAAAGGTATTATTTGTAATTTCCAAAAATTCCTGGGTTTTTTTATAATTAGGTTGAACCTCATTGTGGGTCTTTTTTTTCCTATTATCCCCTAAAAGTAAGGGATTTGAGTGTGGGATTTATACGTAACTAGTCTTTTAGGAAGAATTATATCTAATGTAAGTTAATTGTAACCTTCATAGCACCAATTTTTTCATAATTTTTATTGCATTTGTACATTGATTCTTGAAAGGAATTATGTAGATAATCAAATAGAATTATAAAAGAACTTTGGAAGGAGAACAATGACTAGAATTAGATTAATTTCAAGTAATTGCATGATGATTTCATTGATTCCTTATTTAGAAAAAAAAATACTAGTAAAAGAAGTACCTATATGTAGAAGATAGAGGAGAACTAAATAGTATGAGGAATAGAATAAACAAAATTCTTAAAAACTAAGAATTACATTAACAGAAATCACAGCAAATTTATTCAATATACTAAATCTTGTCAACAATATACCCAAGTTGCTAATTCAAGAGAAAAAATGATTAGAAAACCTAAAAAAAATCTCTGAACCCTTATACATTTAATAATTTCCTCTGTTAATATTTCTAACTTTTGCTCTTTGAAACAAAATAAATCCAAAAATTATCCCCATTAATTGCACTCAATTTTTAACTAATAAATCAAATGTTAAACTCGCAATTGAGATCAATCTTGTACTCCAATAGTTAAGGCGTGTCTTATAAAAGAGATTGACCCGGATTCGATCTGCTTGTGTCTCCTCCACTATTTTCTCCATTTGTACTCAATAAAAAAAATGTTAACCTGTCAATTAATATCATGTATGAGCAATTAAGCATTAATTAATCCCTTTTCTTACGCCCTCAAACGCTTGCAACACCCCATCAGAACCACCCGCCACCAGCATGCACCGCTCCTCCCCGGTCTGCCGCCAGCAGACGCCGCTAACAAAACCCGGTTCGCACCGCCTCTGAGTCGCCGGTTCAAACCCACGGACCCAAATCGGCTGGCCCCATCTCTTATCATAAACAAACACTTCATTATTTTCCGAGCCACAGCTTAACAGCCCACCATTTCTCCAAACCGACAGCCCCACGAATCTCCTACTGTTGACGTGTCCCCTATACGTCCTAATCACGCGCTTATCCTCCGCGTGCCACATCATCAAGCACCCATCGATGGACGACGAAACTATCGTCTGCAAATCGAGAAATCGCGTGTACGTCACCGCCTTCTGGTGCCCGTCCAGGATGAAAACCGGGTCGCCCATTCTGCGCACATCGTAGCCGTAGATTCTCCTGTCAGCGCATCCGACGGCCACGATTGGTCCCCCAAACGGATTAAACTCCACGCAGCAAACCGGACTACGCGAAACCCGGTTCGGCTGGACAGAAGCCAAACACTTCCCCCCATCGTCGCAACGCGGGTCCCACATTTGCATGGTCCCATCGTCCGACCCGGATGCGCCCAGGGTCGAGTCCCAATGCGAGTAATCCATGCTCCAGACCCGTCTACCACCATGCTCGTCGCGCTCGAAAACGGGCACCCGTTTCTCGAGATCGTATTCCATTACGACGCCGTCGTAGTCCCCGGATCCGATGACCCGGGAACCCGACCCGGGTTTCCATTTAAGGCTACTCAGCTTAGCCGGAGTACATATATAAAATTCGCATGCGTCTGCATGGTCGAGAAATTTAGCCGCTCTGATTTCAGAATTTTCTCGCGATTTAAATGATTTTTCGGCGCTGTATATTCGGATTTTTCTAGCTATCCCGCCCGTGGCGAGAAAATTGTCGGTCGGATCGAATTCGACCACCCCGATGGCGTCGGAGGCGGTGGCTCCGGCGGCGGAGGAAGAAATTACGGTGGTGAGATTGAAATCCCACTCGCATCTTGCTTTTTCTTGTTGTTGTTGTTGTTGTCTTGTATCTGGATTTAGTTGGGTGGTGTTTGGCTGTTGTGGGTTTTGGAGTGGGAAATTGGAAGATGAATTTTTCATTTCCCATTCATATTAGATTAATGCGACTTTTCAGATTGGCGATTTCTTGTGCGTGGTGTGGAGGGTTTGATTTGCAACCAATGGAATTTGGGTACTTTATGTCTTTATCCAGAATTTTAAAGTGGATTATTAAACATGGTGTAATTAATTTTCACTTCTAAAACCTGTTGAGTTTGCTATCACGAGTGGTCACGAATTTTCCCATTTATATTACATATTAATTTAACTGAATAAATTAAAACATTGTGATTTCACAAAAGAAAAGAACGAACTTCATCCTTGAGGGACCCCATTGTTTCGTCCCTAGAGCTTCGTCAATAGTCACCATTTATGGTTTTGCAATTCATTCATTTCTTATACTCCAATTTCAATTTACTATTTTATTACATATTTTATGACTAACCAAATAAAAATTTTTTTTTTTTTTAAACCCATGTTCTTTTATATCTTCTTAAACTTTAGAGCAAATGGTGGAAATTACCCAATTGGGATAGATGAAAGACTTTTTGACATGTAGGATAAAAACATAGTTTTCTACCCATTTTGGGTTCTTTTTACCAATCTGGCGCTTTAAACGCAGTCTGGCTTTAAAGTAGGTAAGATATATTTCTCTCTCTCGTGAAATACATACATACATACGTTTGTCCTCATTTTTCTCTTCATTTTTTTCTTTCTTCTTCTTCTTCTTCACAAAATTTCAAGAAGTTCTTTTTGTGATCTTTCGTAACCAAAACGCAAAAAAAATCGAATAACAAGGTAATGTTGCTTCTCCTTTTAGTTACTTAACCTTGTTTAAATTGTTCAAGACCAACATATTTACAAAACATGTGAAATATATCGTGAAATGTGAATTGTTTTGAACCTAAGATGCAATGTGCACGATATATCGTGCCAAAATAAGCCTTTAGCATGATATCGTGCCAAAATAAGCATGTGGAACGATATCGTGCCAAAATAAGTCTGCGGCACGATATATCGTGCCAAAATAGTCGTGGGCACGATATCGTGCCAAAATAAGCCTTTGCACGATATCGTGCCAAAATAAACTTCTGACACGATATATCCCGCCAAAATAAGGCGTGGCTCGATATCGTGCCAAAATAAGCATGTGTACGATATCGTGCCCATATCTCTTCGTCTTCTTCACTATATTGTGCCAAGGAAACCAGGGATTTCGAAAAAAAGATCCAACATTACGCCGATCCCATTTCTAAATCAACACACCAAATCTTACAACACAAACATCAACAAAACAACATTCATGCATATTTCAAACAAAAAAAATCCAACATTACATCCAAAATACCGAAAATTTATTAGAAAACTCTAAACCCTAAAAAAACCTAACCTTTGTGGATTTGTATATGCACGATATGTTTGTGTTCTTTTTTTTTTTTTTTGCTTTTGTTACTTTTTGCTTACACCTATTTTGTCTTGGAGTGGGTGTAGTATACGGTATTGGGGGAGGGTTATACGGTTTTGAATTGTCATTCAATTTCAAAATTCAAAAAACACTCAACTTAAAGAAGGGCAATTTTGTCAATTTGGGTAGAAAAGAGTTTTGTTATGTTGGTGGGTAGTACTTAAAAAATTTCCCCTAAACTTTATGTGTTTTTTTTTAAGTACACAAGTCTTGGGAGAGGAGGGTAACGAAAATCAAACCACAGACAAATTAAAACAGACATATGGTTTGGGTATGAAAGCTTTAATCACTCGACTACAATCCAATTACTGCAATTCTATATATATACGCGTTTATAGGGCAATTCCATAGTCCCATTGTAACACCCATAAGGCCATACTGCTACATGTAATTATAATTAAATATGTTTCATTTTTCTCAGTATGAAAAAGATTTTAATTAACAAAACCATTTTACAGTAAGTAACGCATGCACCGTACCACCAAAGTTTAAGAACCAGAAATTGATAGAAAGACAAATTTGAAAGACACTAAGCACAAAGCAATAATATGACAGAATGTGATATATTTACATATGATGTCTACCTTTCCGCAAATAGAATCATAAAGCCCTCAAGTTTCCCAAAAAAGTAGTGGGATTTTTGGGTATTTTACAGTAGTTGAATAAAATAAAATTAATAATTAAAAAAGGAAAATGGTATTTTTGGGCAGTTGGAAATGCAGGTGATTAATTGAAGGCTTTGAGAATGTATTAATTGAAGGTATTTGATTCTATTATTGTATAAGTGGAGGAGAGACAAAGAGAAATGGTGGTTGCTTCTGTGCCTCAATTCAGTAAAATAAAAGTTTGTGGACATAGGCTGCTGCCTGTCACTGTGTTACGTGGTCTAAGCCAAACCTTTTATCCCCTCGAATTATGGACTAAGAAAAATACTATTCCAAGTCTAGGTGCAAATACATACACTTATAATCATTGATCATGATAAAAAGAACTCCTAAAGTGTGAAAGAAATTATGGACTATAAAATTATTGATAGTGGTGGTTTAGCAACTAATTATGAGATTTAAGTTTCAATAAATAAAAAGATTTTTAAGCTTTAGATAGGCAAAAAAAAAAAAGTATGACGACAATAAAGTTGTGTTGAGACTTAAATTATTGAAGAACTTCACATCTCTATAATTTTTGGCTTTATAATGAAGCCAATTTCCCACATTATGGGTATGCGAATGCGAGCCACAAACTTTAGTTTAGTTCAGATCTCTAAGAAAAACACGAGGTCATGAACTCTCCACATATAAATTATATAATGTGTTTAATACACACACATATATAATATATATGCAGATAATATGTCTTTGAATAAAAGTAATAAGAAAATAATATGGGAAACATAATTTTTATTTCAAATAAATAAACTTGAAATTTGGTCATATAGTATTTTTTATTTTTAATGAGTTGGAAGGAGTGATTTAAGGAAAATAGATAAATCTTAAAGAAAGTGAAAATAGATAAGCCACAAGCAGACTGAAAACTTTAGGTTCGAACCTTTGTCAATAATCTTGCAAAGGGTGAACGATACCACTTAAGCTACAACATAATTTTTATTCAAATAAACTAAATTTGAAATTTAAAGAAAAAAACGTTAATTGAAATTAAATGTACATATGTTAAGGATAAGGTGGAGTAAGAGACTTTAACTTGACTAAGCGATATATTGGATATTATATATTTTAAGTCTAATAAGATATTACCTAATTTAATGATTTTTATTATTATTAGGTCAGATAAAATGATATAGCTTTTAAGCTGTATGCTAGTAATAATAATTTAATTAGCAATTTAGATGATTAAACATTTTCTCAAAAGTATTCGCCAAATACCATAAAACTCCTTGTCTCACATACATGATACATATATTATATTACATTTAAATAATTAGTAAACTCAATCAAAGTAAATTGTAATCTATTTATCGAAAGCAGGGTTAAATATAATTTTGCAGTTATTGTGAGAATTTAATAAAGATTTAATCCGTCGAGCCTCTTCTGTTTTCAATACAGTACACTATGAATTTAAGTATTTGCTTATTTAATTTATAGTATACAAAAAGTGTGCTTCAATTATGATATAAATATGTGGCTTCTCGTGTGCCAACGAGGGTCTGCGTCACATATGGCAAAGGTAGTTTAAAAATACCCACATCCCAAACAAGATAGAGGGGTCCACGAATTCCCCATGAATAAGCCTAAGAAATGTCCCTTTAGATAATTCTTACTTCCAGCAAAAATGTTGTGGTTGCGTACCTCACACAGTCAAGTTAGTAATAAGTTACCCTCCCATCAAAAAAAAAAAAAAAGAAGTAATAAGTTACCCTAGAAAAGTCTTTTTATATATTAATGGTATATTTTTTGATTGGTACACATGGCAATAAAGTGTGAATATAAAGAGTATTTTCAAAATTAATTCTCATTTACATGATTGATATATATAGATGCAGATGTTAGAGATGGCAAAATCAGACCCAATACGTGGGTAAGCTCGATTGGCCCGAGATTTGGGTCGGGCTAGGACGTATATTTAAGCTGCCCCAAAAAAATCGGGTCTATTTGGCCCAGCTCGATAGGTCGGGTTAGCCACTTTTTGGTTTGGGCCGAATTTTTTGTGCATAAGTATATGAGTTGGACCGGGCCAACCATTTTTGTGGCCTAACCTAGTCCGAGTTTTTGCAAAAGCCCAATTGGCTTGGGCCGGCAAGCCCAACCCATTGCCAACTCTAGCGGATGAACTTTGAGCTACTTTTGACCTCGTTTGCATTCTTAGTATTTATATAGTTGACTCCCACAAACATCGTCAATTTGATGCGAACATATCTCTGAGTCCAAATTCTTGTTTTAAAATTACTTTAATAGAAGTTCTATTTGCGAAATTGTTAGAGGCATAGGGATTGACACTATGAAAATTTTATGACGCTCAAGTTAAAACCGACGAGAGGATCATATATAAAGTCGGAATAATTCACATGAGTGACACATTTTTTCAACCAATGTTGGGGTATTTACAGAATTTTTGTTTGGGTTATATTATATTATCGGGCTAGTCTAGGGCAATAAAGCATGTGACCTTTATTTTGGGCTCTATTATTTCATTGGGCTAATGAGTCATTTAAATTTGGGTCATCTCCCATGGCATAATATATCATTCCGTCACGAGAATATCAATTCCAGCGGGACTCGTACAAAAAGTAAGGATCAATCAGGCCGCCATCGGATATGAGCAAATTTTTTGATGTAAATTTTTTTTAACCAATAATACAATTATTTATAATTTTTTTAAAAAAAATATATTATTTTTTCATTTTTATTTTTATTTTTTTTACCAATCACATTCACACATTTTTTACAAAAAATTAATCATTATTAAATATTCTCCCTTAAATACCACTGTTCACCAACTCACACATTTCTAACTACCATTGACAATCATATTCAATCATTATTTTACTATTTTTAAATCAAACCAACTTTCATCAATACTTTTTCGTCTCACATCCAATCACACTCTCAAAATTTAATTTTTTTTCTTCCAATTTTTTTTACCACTATTCTCTAGCAAAAGTAAAATTTTCAAAATGAAAGCATATTCAATCACACCCCCACTGTCTTCCTCCCCGTTAGTTCCTTAAATCTATACTTAATTTTAACGGAATTAACCTTCTAAAAATAACTAAAAGAATTATATAATAATACTTAAAATATAAAACAAATTTAACTAATAGAATTCGTATCGTGTTTGGTTTGAAATAAAAAAATACCAACATTCGACAATTTCATTCTTAGTAGGACTAGAATCAAATCGAGTATAACCGAGTTTTTGAGAGTTTGAGTTTGACTCACTTATTAAGGAGTCGAACTCGAACTTAAATTTATCAAATATATTTATAACTCACAGACTTCTTTGATCTTAATCGAGGCTAAATGAAGTTAATAAATATCATCTATTAAAGTTATTCTTCAATGAATTACAAAATAAAATCATATATTTCTAAAACGCGAAGTATATATATTAAAACATATGATTTTGTTCAAACAAATATTTTTATAATTATCATAGGTAAACGTACAAAAATTAAAAATAAAGTCAAATTATTAGTTTAATTTACACGAGCTTACTAACGTGTCTGCTCACGAGTTTATTAACGAATATGCTCACGAGCTAACGGACCAAAAATCTTTAAATTTAAGTTTGATTCATTTATTTTAACGAGCCTTATTAAATGAACTCATACGAACTTTTATTAAGACAGTCTCAAATAACTCACGAAATGACTTTGATTCATATTTGCAGGTATAATTCTTATAATACATTTTTTTAAAGTCTCAATGATATTCAAGAAATTTATTCATTTTATTCAAAAAGTCATATTCATTTCCCATATAAAACTTAAATTGTCCTAGAATTTGTTATCAATAATAGTTTCTTCGTTCAATTTCAGACGCAGTACAAATACATATAGGAACAGAAAGGCGCCAAGCCGAAGGCGAAGGATGCCGAACCGCCAAACACTGTAGAACCACCGCCGCGAACTGGCGACGCCACCACTAAACCGCCATGGGGAAGCAGAAACAACAAGTCATTTCCCGCTTCTTTGCACCCAAACCCTCCACCGCCACCCCCGCCCCCTCACAACAACAAAACCCTCCCACGCCTCCGCCCAAAATCACCACCACCGTCTCTTTCTCCCCCGCCAAACGCATCAGAACCAGCCAGCTCAACGCAATCCATAACAAATTCCAAAAACTCAGTCACGCCCCACCCACTGATAACCCCAATTTACCCCTACCCAACCCCACCCTCCACCAGAAATTCCTCGACAGACTTCTAGAACCTTCACAAGACGTCCTAGAACCTTCCAGAAACAGCAATTGCACACAATTTCAGAAACCTAAGTACACGCCCTTAGAACAGCAAGTAGTTGAACTCAAAGATAAGTATCCTGACGTGCTTCTGATGATTGAGGTTGGTTATAAGTATAGATTCTTTGGGGAGGATGCTGAAAATGCTGCTAGAGTATTAGGTATATATGCGCACATGGATCACAATTTCTTGACTGCTAGTGTGCCTACGTTTAGGTTAAATGTGCATGTGAGGAGGCTTGTTAATGCAGGGTATAAGGTTGGCGTTGTGAAACAAACTGAGACCGCGGCAATTAAGGCCCATGGGGCGAATAGGTTGGGCCCATTTTGTCGGGGGTTGTCGGCATTGTACACTAAGGCCACATTGGAGGCTGCGGAGGATTTGGGGGGCGGGGAGGAAGGGTGTGGGTCGAGTAGTAATTATTTGTTCTGTGTTGTGGAGAAAGCGGTAGGGAATATGTAGAGTGGAGTGGATGTGAGGATTGGAGCTGTGGCTGTTGAGATTTCGACCGGTGATGTTGTCTATGGGGAGTTTGATGATAATTTTATGAGGGCTGTATTGGAGGCTATGATTTTGCACTTATCTCCGGCTGAGTTACTTCTAGGAAGAACCCTGTCTAAGCAGACCGAGAAGGTGGTTTTAGTATTTCATTCTTGATTCTTATGGTTGAAGCAGACATTATGCTAAACATTGTAATTCTTTGTCTATGTTAAAGTTTAATATGCAAAGCTGATTTTATAATTATCAATTTCGCAAAAAGAAAAACATATTATAGAAAATTAAATTTGACAAGAACCTTTTGTCCATCAATGGATTGATTAATTGAGTTGTAGCATCTGTAGTTAAGAATTCTTTTATGTGCATACATAAATATTGTGGTAGGACAACATAGATGTTACCAATGGTACATGGAATCAGAGGTTTCAGAATTGTCAAACAACATGAAAATGACTCATTGCACACCCTTCCAACATATAGCGTGGAGTGCGGAATAATATTATATCTTCATGTATAAACAACCTCTATTTGTTTCCTATCATACTCCTTATTTTCTTCCATTTGTTGTAAAAAAAATTCCATTCAATTAGATTTTATGAGATAGCGAAAATCTCTGACCAATTTACACTACATTTTGTGCTTTAACCTTTTTGTAGGCGTCATGTGCAAGGACTCTAAACATCATTTTATTGCATGCTTTCACCGATATGCTTTTATTAACATTAAAGCAACTATCACATGCTTTTATTGTATAACTTGATTCCTATCGCCACAAAGGGTCTATTTTTTTGGATAATAATAAACAATGTGAGCCCTAATTTGTGCTCTGAGGGGTCCTTGACCTTTAATATTAAGTCTTAAATCCTTTCACTAAGCTTCAAGTGCTTTTATTTTTATCATAAGTGTTTTTTAAAAATCATGACATTATTGCTTTTGTCTTCTTGGAAGCATTGAGAAATGACGAATACATTGAGCTCTGTGGCTCTGGTGCTTATAGTTCGTGGGGCTCTTAAGCATTTGCCTTGCGATTGTTGTGTTTGCATATCAATTGGTTTATATTGCTATCAATGTTATTTATTCTTCATATTATTATTTCTATCACTTAGTGTCCTACTAGACTGAGCACTCCCTATGATCATCCTCTTTAGTTGCTATTGGCATATGCTGGACCTGCTTCAAATGTTAGAGTTGAGCATGCTTCACAAGATTGCTTACATGATCGCGATGCCCTAGCTGAAGTGGTTTCACTTTATGAGAGCTTAAACGAGAGTAAAATTGCCAATCATCAACAGAAGGTTATCGTATCAGATACCCGAGGCAATAAATGCTTGGCGTTTGAGGTATGATTACAATATGTGTGTGTTATATATATATATTATAACACATTTAAAATAAGAAATTCTTTGCTTACTGGCTCTTTTATGCGTTTCCACTCATCTAATTTTTTATGACACATTGAGATGGCTAATTTTTATTATTTTATGTTTTAAAATTTTCAATTAAAGGGGATTATGGCTATGCCTGACTTGGCCATTCAAGCCTTAGCTTTCACCATTCATCATCTAAAACAATTTGGATTTGAAAGAATTCTGTGTTTGGAAGCTTCATTCCGACCTTTCTCTAGCATCACAGAGATGACCCTTTCAGCCAATGCACTACAACAACTTGAGGTGAGTGGCTTAATGACTGTTGAGCATGTTATATAATTTTATAAATGCACGTTTATCATATGTAATTTCCATTTGTGTAGGTGCTGAAAAATAATTCTGATGGTTCTGAGCATGGCTCTCTGTTGCAATGTATGAATCATACTTTGACTGTATTTGGTTCAAGGCTTCTCAAACGCTGGGTATGGAGTGTGGAAAACCCTGGCATGTAGTCTATAAAATTTGGTTTACTACTCTTCTCTTCTCCGAGTAATCCTGATTCATGTTGTAATATGTGATTCTTGCTGAATTATCCACAGGTAACTCATCCTTTATGTGATAGAAACATGATACATGCACGTGCAGATGCTGTTTCTGAAATATTAGAAGCCATGGGTTCTACTAAGGCTTCTGAGATTGATTTTGAAGAGGAAATTTCTGACATCACAATTGTGCAACCTGATATTCATAATTTACTATCATCTGTTTTGGTCACATTGGGAAGAGCACGTGATGTTCAGCGTGGGATTACAAGGATTTTCCATCGAACTGCAACGGCATCTGAGGTAACTAATAACTTTTGGCTTTCCTGACTCATGATCCTATCAAGTCTTCGCGCTTCTTCTTCAGATGGTGACCCATTGTATACTGGCTTCATATATGCATGTCTGCTCTACTTCTTGCTAAACTTCCTTCATCATTAATGTATTTATGACTCGGCCTCCTTCAGCCCCTATATGTTTATCTCTGATGTTCAAGTGCTATCATGGATAGGCAATCTTATCGTCCCTGAGAATATAACTTTTCATATTTTATCGAGTGTCGACTACTTGTAAAATTAGGTACCTATTGTTTCATTTTATAGTTTTGGTTCCAGGTCGATATTAAATACGTATTGGGTTCTTTATAATTGTTATTATTTATTTTCTTATTAATTATATTTTTCCCTGATTATGATAATAGGCATTTAGAAATAATATTCAATATTTTACATTTTAATTTGCAGAATGAAACTCCCGCTTCACTTTTAAATCATACATTTCTGAATTGTCTTCATTTCTTCATTCAAAATTACTGCTATAAATTTATATTCTTGCACCATCAAAGTTTTCTCTATGTATTTATGACTACTTATTTGGGTAAAATATGTGCAGTTCATTGCAGTTATTCAAGCTGTTGTAGTTGCTGGAAGACAACTGCAGAAACTCCATGTTGAAGTAGCAGACGAAAACAAGAATCTACAAATGAGAACAGTGCGCTCTATTTTGTTGAGAAGGTTGATATTGACAGCGTCATCTCCCTGTGTTACTGATACTGCGGCAAGACTCTTGTCTAAACTTAACAAAGAAGCTGCTGAACAACGGGATCTTCACAATCTTTTTATTATATCTGATGGAAGTTTCCCAGAGGTTCAATTGATGAATCATTTGTTGCACCCATTTAGATTGTAATCCTTTTAAAATTTTACTTGTATAACCGCTTGAATGTTTGGTGCATTTGTAGGTTGCTTCTGCATGGACCAAAGTTCATTCGGCAAATGAAATGTTAGATCAATTGCTGTCTCTATATCGAAAACAACTGAGGATGAGGAATCTAGAATTTATGAGTGTATCTGGAGTCACACATTTGATAGAGGTACTTCAACTGATATTCATTTTTGGCATGATATATGTTCATAAATGTTTCTGCTGGCGTTTAATGAAGACATGATTTCCCTTTGCAGTTCATAGTGTCAGCTGCATATTTGCTCTTCTCACATACTGATGTTTTCTTCTTCCCCATTTGAAAGTTTTGATCTCTTTGCTGCTTCTAGTTCGTCAAGGATTTATTGTTTAGTTGGGACAAGACATAGCTATTGCCACTGTTAATATGGAGTTCGATTTGTAGTTTTTATTACTTCTCCTTGAAGAAGCCATAACATTGATTACATATGCACAGATAAAATTTTGTTGAGGGGTAACATGTATGATTCGGTCTTCTTTGTGATAAACTTTATCTATAATTTAATTATTTGGTTTTGGTTATCTGGAATGATGTTTTTTGCTTTTCAAAAATTTCTTGGTCCAAGTCTTTGGTGTGTCTTCTACTTCCCTATATTGATATGAGATTTTTGTGCAGCTCTCTCTGGATGTGAAGGTACCTTCAGACTGGGTTAAAGTAAATAGTACCAAGAAAACAATTCGGTATCACCCACCTGAAGTATTGAATGCTTTAGACCAGTTAACGTTGGCGAATGAGGAGCTCTCTGTTGTTTGTCGAGCCACTTGGGATGGGTTTTTGAAGACATTTGCTGGATTTTATTCTGATTTTCAGGCTGCTGTTCAAGCACTAGCCGCGCTGGATTGCCTGTATTCGCTTGCCATGCTTTCTAGGAATAAGGTTCCGTAGTTGAATGATTGTGGAATTCCTATTCATCATCTTGCAATGGTTTATGCTAATAATTGTCTCGGCATTATGCAGAGTTTTGTTCGCCCGGTTTTTGTAAGTGATGATGAGCCTGCTCAGATAAATATCAGTTCCGGACGACATCCAGTATGTGTCTACATCTTAATTTGATTTTTGTATACCAGCTGCTTGTTTAACTCTTTATTTGAGATACAAATTTACAGCTATAAGTACCAACTTCTGTGGTTATTGTTGTATGCAAAACATTGAATTTTATGGGTGTTGGATATTCTATTGGAACCTAAACTGTAAAATATGTGGAGCATATTTACCTGCCAGTCAACCTTGTCTTCATTCAGTTGCCACACTCACTTTTGGGATATTAATGGGTTTGACTGTAATTTTTTACTGGTCACTGTGTTCATCCTGATTTAAGGACACACGTGGAAAAATGAAAGTTTTTTTCGAGTTATGCTTTTGTGTTTCCTTGGACCCTGGATTATAGTGATGCAAGCAGCAAGGAAAAGATAACTTTATTGCATAATTAATCAACACTATGCATCATGCTTATTCACCAAGTTACGTTATTTTTGTGTTGATAACAGATTATGGAGGCTTGTGATAATTTTATGCCCTCGATATCTATCGTGATTGGTGCATGATGATTGTTTTTCTATTTCAGCTCTATTGTTTGTGGTGGGGTTATCTCTTAGCGCTAAAACGTGATATAATGATATAGGTGCTGACTACAATGTTGTTTCTTTCTCTGCGCAGGCTCTTCTAGCGTGTACTTAAATACATCTTATTAATCAACACTATGCATCATGCTTATTCACCAAGTTACGTTATTTTTGTGCTGATAACAGATTATGGAGGCTTGTGATAATTTTATGCCCTCGATATCTATCGTGATTGGTGCATGATGATTGTTTTTCTATTTCAGCTCTATTGTTTGTGGTGGGGTTATCTCTTTGCGCTAAAACGTGATATAATGATATAGGTGCTGACTACAATGTTGTTTCTTTCTCTGCGTAGGCTCTTCCAGCGTGTACTTAAATACATCTTATTACCTTCTTGTTTGGACAAGTATCTAATTGCTCTTTTCTTTTTGCAACCCACTTAGTCCTGATGCTGCTATTGGTATTTCCAGGTTATGGAGAATATTTTGCAAGATAATTTTGTTCCAAATGATACCTATTTGCATGCTGAAGGGGAGTACTGTCACATTGTTACTGGACCAAACATGGGTGGAAAAAGTTGCTATATTCGCCAAGTTGCTCTTATAGCTCTCATGGCTCAGGTACATATTAACCTTGTGCGTCAATGTTAGTGACTATAATTACAACAATTCTCTCTATTTGATATGCTTTCATCTATCTTTTCAGATAGTTTAACAAGCCATCTGCTCCTATATATGATGAGTCCTGCTAGTTTTGTGCATGTATTCTTATTGTGCCTCTCATATTGTCTGTCCCGCACAACACTTTTCTGCTGCCCAACTGCCTTAGACCCAGTGACAAGTTACTAAACATTCGCCCGTGGTGGTATTTTAGGAACGATCACCATCAATATTATTATTTGGATTATTATGTTGCATGGCAGTGTGACTTTGCTACATTTTGGCATGATGCTGCTCAAAGAACCTGAGAATGATGGAAACAGATGCTGAAAATAGTTATTCAAAATTAGATTCATCAAGCTCTAATAGTGCTTTCAGGGGCTAGTCTTGTGTTTTGATGGCTGCATTTACTGATCATATTATTTGGTATGGTTTCGGCAATAAATAAGTGAGTTGGATGATGGGAAGCTGATGGGCATTCGAGTGAAACGCCAGGCTATATGTTACGTCTTTCAATCTCTTGATGCCATAACAAGATTTTTTTTTCCAATCCGAACTGATACGGCTGGAGATTTCAGGTTGAAATTCCTACTCCATTACCCGATTGAATAACCCGTTCTATTAACTAAAAGGGAAAAAGTAGACATTTTTAGTTCTTGAATCTGACTCCTTAATTCCTCCATTAGCCGATTGGATAACTCGTTCTATTAACTAAAAGGGAAAAAGTAGACGTGTTTAGTTCTTGAACCTGACTCCTTAATTCCCTGACAAAACCTAAGCCTCTCTTACCTTCACTATCTATATTTCTCTGTTTTCTTTTCCTTTTTTTTATGTGTCCTCTAGTATGTGTCCTCTAGCGGTGCTAAGTCAGCATCCCTCGAAGGTGTTTGTGTGTGAAGAAGTGTAGGAAAGATGGCAAAGTAAAGCACACAAGATAGTTGGGAAAGAATTCTTATATTATTCACTCAAATTTGTTTACAATTGCTTGATGGTTTACAAATGAGGTCATGCCTCTATTTATACTACTCCACCTCCAAAATGGACGGTGGTGATGCATTTGATCCTACGGTTGGGAGAAGTTCTCTAGAACTCTCCATGGAATGTCCCTAGAATATTCTTACAAGATATTTACAAAGGAATGATCTGGAATCATCCTACCATCTCTATAAAACTCCTACAAGTTTCTAGAAAATTCTATGTACAATTGGGCCTAAGTATTTAGGCCATCTTGTGGGCTTGGAATTGGGCTTAACCTCTTAGCTCATGTAGAGAAATGTCGGTCCAAATAGGCGGCCCGTTACATCTTGCTTCTCTATAATTGGACTTGGACAGGAGAGTGGCAAAGAAATGTTTGGTTAAATAATGTTTAGAATGTGCCGGTGGAATTCAGTTATTTCAATTGATAAGAGGATGGATCAAGATTACAATACCCTATGCCTTCCTTCTATATCCTTTCCCTCTTTTCGTTTCTGGATTTGGTGAAACTGATGTGCTAAAGCAGATAAAAAAAAAAGGTAAATTACCAAACTACTCCTGAGGTTTAGTCTGATTATTAAAAAAAAAGCTAGTTATCTCTTAAAATTACTCAACCAGGCTATGTAATTTTCAATTCTTAACTGTGATTTACATTTTTCTGTCCCTTTTATTATTGGAGAAATATTTTAGCTTTTATTTCACTTTTATTAATTGTTGTTATTTATTAGTCATACGGAAGTTAGAACAAGTCAATCTCTTTGGTAGAAACATCAAAATGTGCGTCTGATTCATCTAGGTTGGTTGCTTCGTGCCAGCATCATCAGCAAAATTGCATGTGCTGGATAGCATTTACACTCGAATGGGAGCTTCTGACAGTATTCAGCTGGGCAAAAGCACTTTCTTAGAAGAATTGAGCGAGGCATCTCACATTCTTCAACACTGCACATCCCGCTCGTTGGTCATAATTGATGAACTTGGACGAGGCACAAGTACACACGATGGTGTGGCCATTGCTTATGCCACATTGCATTATCTTTTGGAGCATAAAAGATGCATGGTCCTCTTTGTTACTCATTATCCTGAAATAGCTGACATCAGAAATGAATTCCCGGGCTCTGTGGGAGCATACCATGTTTCGTATTTGACACCTCATAAAGAGACAAATCTGGACTTCAACGTTGAGCAGGAGATGGATACCGTGAATCATGATGATGTAACCTACCTTTACAAACTCGTTCCGGGTGTTTCTGAGCGAAGTTTTGGATTTAAGGTTGCGCAACTTGCACAAGTAAGCTTCTCTAAAAAAATTATTTGTTTAAAGCAGGCTTGTTCCAGGAGTGAAGTTGTGGCTGTATTGCCATACACAGCTTGCCCCCGGTGTTTTTGTTCTGAGTGTAAATTTCACGCATGCTTATTCTTGATTGCAGTTACCTTCCTCGTGCATTAGACGTGCTGTTGCAATGGCAGCAAGATTAGAAGTAGAAGTATGCAAACGAGACAAGAACAAGTTGTCAATGAACTGTTCAATGCCCATTGATAAATCAGAAGATGCAGAAAAGGATGCTTATTTACCTCTGAATTGTTTGCAAACAGCACCAATTGAAACCTTAGAAGAAGTTGAGAAGGCTTACAGAGATTTATTCTTTTACCTAAATCTTGCATTGCACAATGAAGAAGATGTTGCCAAGAGGTTCAACAGTTTGAAGCACGCTAAAAGCCTTGCAAACAAGCTGTTAAATAGGTAAAATTTCTTTTTTGTGCTTCTGAATGCAATTTATAATGGAAAGTTTCAGGGTTTCTTATACCACTTTATTAATGTTGTGAAGTTATGATGGGGTTGAGAGTATTTTGCTAATGGAGTATATATACATCTTTATGGCAGTGAAAGTGTGTGACGGACATGGCATCTGTGTTCACACGAGCAAACAGATCCGTTAACAGGAGTCAGTTGCTGAGATTCTCTCGGTTTTTTCATATTTTTCTCCCGCTTATCTTAATTCCAATCTGGTTTTCCTACCCAGAAGAATACGTACATTTTGGAGGGCAGTGCATTATCTCAAACTATTTTCCAATCCAATCAGTATTTTGATCTGAAATTGATACCATGGAAGGAGTTGGGGAATACCGTCCTTATACATCATAAGGAGTTTGTTAGTATATGTAATAGTTGTAGACTTGTAGTTAGATTTTGCACAAGCTTGGTGTAAATGGTAGTAATTATTATTACTATTAATTTTTTTTAATTTTATCCCAATATCTAGTACGTCAAAATGTTGTCTATTTGATTCCATTGGCATAGTCTGGTATCTGCTGTTAAGTAATTGTATCTTGCATATTAATTAAGATTTGTAAGTTGTTGCTTTTAAGTTTTAATACATTTTGGGTTTAATAATTGTATCTTGCATATTAATTAAGATTTTTTCAAAATTATTTCAATTTGACTATATAATTAATTTACCTTTCTGCCTTTTCCTTTTTCCACTTCAAATCGTCACACGACATTTGTAGTTAATAAACAATATTTCTATTGCAGTTAGACATATATATATATATATAATTATATATACATCAATCACTCTCTACATATATAAATTGCCCGATATAGCACATACTGACATACATGATCATATCTTCTTGATACAGATCCCCAACTGATTCATTGTTCTTTAACTTGCAAAATCTCTCAAAACTCCATAACTACCTCCTTCATCTATGGTCTTAATATGGTGGGTGAAAGACGGTTACTATGGAATAAAATGTTGGAATTGGGTAATCTTATTAATGCTCCTTGGCTTTTACTTGGAGATTTTAACACTATCAAAAATCCTGATGAAAAACTTAACGGGGCACCTTTTACTAACAAATTTGTTGAAGAATTCCATGATACTTGTGCCTATCTTGGTCTTAGTGAGGTGCAGTCTACGGGCTGCTACTTTACCTGGACCAATAATACTATTTGGTGTAGACTAGACAGAGCTTTAATTAACTCTGCTGGTCATTCTAATGGAGATGCTCGTGAGACATCCCCGCACTGGAATGTCTCTGACCACTCTCCAATTATTGTCTCTTTTTTTGAACAGAACTTAGTTCTCTCAAAACCTTTCAAGTTCTTCAACATGTGGGCCTTGCACCCTGATTTTCCCAACACTGTGCAAGCCGCTTGGAATCTTAACTTTTGGGGTAAAGCCCAATTTATCATTTGTAAAAAGCTCAAAGCTCTTAAGCCCTCCCTGAAAGAGCTTAATAATCTCCATTTTAGTCATATTTCCTCTAGAGTTAAGCAGGTGAAAACTGCTCTTAAAAATTCTCAAACCCAGCTTCATGATGATCCTCTTAACTCTACCTTATGTGAATCTGTCAAAGAGCTCAAAGCTAAAGAAATTTTTCTTGCCAAAGCTGAGAGATCCTTCCTGTCCCAAAAAGCTAAATGTGTTTTTTTAAACAACAGTGACAGAAACACTAAGTTCTTTCACAGTATAGTTAAAAGGAACTCTCTCAGAAAACAGATGAACTCTGTTATTTTAGAGGATGGTTCCAAAACTTCTTCTTTTGATGAGCTTTCTAAAGCTTTTGTGAACTATTTTAAAAATCTCTTTGGAATCAGTCTCCAAACTTGCCCGGTGGATATTCAAACTCTACAAACTGGTCCTTGCATTGATGAGGATGATTTCAGTTTGCTTTCTAGCCCTATCACTCCCCAAGCTATTAAATTGGCTCTTTTTGATATTGAGGATGAGAGATCCCCGGGCCTAGATGGTTTCTCCTCTGGTTTTTTCAAAAAATCTTGGGATATTGTTGGCAATGATGTGATTGCTGCTGTGTCTGAGTTTTTTTATTCTTCAAAATTACTCAGGCAAATCAATCACACTGCTATTGCCTTGATTCCCAAAACTGATCATTCCCCTACCGTGGCTGATTTTAGACCTATTGCTTGTTGCAATGTGGTCTATAAAGTTATAACTAAGATTCTTGCTTCTAAGCTTGAATCTGTGATTCCTAAATTGATTGACCCAGCTCAATCTGCGTTCATTAGTGGTAGAAATATCACTGATAACATCTTTCTGGCTCAAGAAATTATCAGAAATTACGCTAGAGCCAGAATTTCCCCCAGGTGTGCTATTAAAGTCGATCTTAAGAAAGCCTATGATACCATTTCTTGGTCGTTTCTTGAACAAGTCTTAAATGGGTTGGGCTTTCCTTCTATTTTCATCTCTTGGGTCATGGAGTGTGTTTCTAGTGCTTCTTACTCCATTTGTATTAATGATTCTCTTCTTATTTTCCGGGCGAAAGAGGTCTAAGGCAGGGTGATCCTATGTCTCCTGCCTTATTTCTCCTATGTATGGAATATTTATCCCGTCTCCTTAAAGTGAGAACTAATACCTTGACATTCAAATATCACCCCAGATGTGAAGCTCTCAAAATCACTCATCTTGCTTTTGCAGATGATCTTATGTTGTTCTCCAGGGGAGATCTTCCTTCATTAAGATCCTGATTGATTGTCTTAATGATTTCAAAAATGCCTCAGGCCTTGATGTCAACTCTTTTAAATCTAATCTCTTCACTGCAGGGATTATTGGGGATAAACTTGATAATATCCTCAATCTCTTGAATTTCCCTCTTGGGACTCTCCCAATTAGATATTTGGGGTTCCATTGGGCGCTCTTACAGAGTGAATGTTAACCATTATGCCCCCCTTTACGACAAAATTGCCTCCTACATTAATAAATGGACCGCAAATTCCCTTTCTTATGCTGGTAGGCTCCTCCTTATTAAATCAGTGTTGCAGGGAGTGGAATGCTTTTGGCTCCAAATTTTTCCACTCCCTATCACTGTTATTGATAGGATTAAGAGACTTTGCAGAGTCTTCCTTTGGGGGAAGAATACCTCTCCCATTAAATGGTCTAAAGTCTGTCTTCCCTCTGATGAGGGAGGCCTGGGTTTAAGAGATGTTCATTCTTGGAACAAAGCCCACTTTGCAAAAATTCATGGAATATTCATTCAAAAGCCGACTCCTTTGGGTCGATGGGTCCACTTTTTCTACTTAAAAATCAGTCTTTTTGGACTTGGGACCCAAAAAAATCTGATTCCTGTCTTTTGAAAAGGATTTGTGATATCAGAAATGATATTTTAGCTAAGTTTGGTTCTCCTGACTCTGCTATCTCCCATCTTTCTCTTTTTTCTAATCCAAAAGGCCTCTGCTCCTCTAAAATGTATGACTTTTTTAGAGTATCTGGTCCTAAAGCTTTTTGGCACTCTGCTGTTTGGAAAAACTTTATCCCTCCCAAATACTCTTTTTGTGTGTGGCTTGCTATTAATGATAGATTGGCTACTATTAATAACTTAAAATACTTGGATGTTGATCCTACTTGCAAATTGTGTGGCAACTACCTTGAAAATGCATCTCATTTGTTTCTTGATCGTATTGTCACCAGGTTACTCTGGGATCGTGTTAAAAAATGGTTGAGATATAGCCATTCCATGGGTACTATCGCGGGGGCCCTTAAATGGACCAAAAAAGAAATTGCTGCCCCCGCTCTTAAAAAAGCACGAGCTGTCGCTGTTTGTTGCACTATTTACCAAATCTGGAAGGCCCGTAATTGTCAGGTATTCGAGGCCCTAAACTTTTATGAAGATGCCGTGTTTTTTAATATTCAGAAAGATGTATATAAGGTGGTTTATCACCATTTTCCAGTTGAGCTGGTCGACTTTTAGTCCTCTTTTGGTAGGGCTATTTTGCTGTTCTTTTGACCCACTTGTGGGTATTTTCTTTCTTTTTGGAGTCCCAGTATTTTGTAATAAACCATCATTAGTGGAATCCCCCCTAACTGCCCCGCCTCATGACCTCCCTTTCTTATGCTCCCGTTGGTGGGTGATTATTTTTCTCTGTTTGTTCTTTGCGTGGTTGTTATTGCTACTATGCTTATCCAGATCTGATCTCTATTACAGGTGGATAGCCTTGTGTGGTTCCCAGGATTATTTTTATCCCAAATGATGAAGTTTGGCTTTTTTTTTTTTACTTATGGGCTGCCTTTTATAAAAATGAAAAATTGTTGTGCTCTTCAAGATTCCAATTGTACCTGTTCTTGTAACTGATGCATTTTTTCTCTTTTAATACTTTTTGGAAAATTGGACTTACCCTCCATTGGATGGCTTCTTTTGAGTCTTGGTGGTTTGTGTGGCCTTTCTGGTTGCCCCACTTTGCTCGGACAGACCGTTGTAGTTGTTTTGTGGTTCACGCTTTGGTGGCTTTTCCAAGGCCCTATCTTTGGTCTTTCATCTTATTCTTTTTGAAGCAACCTGGGTAAGTCCCATTTCATGATGCTATTTAACTTCCCCGATGGGTACTGTAATCCTCTAACCTCCTTGGCTATCCATCTCTTTCTGCAGTTGCTTTGTTTATAATAGGGTATGCCCTATGTCCATTGTGTAAATTTTCTTGTAGATCTCTCGCCACCCTTATTTGGGCACAAAGTAGGAGCGTTGGTCGAGACGCCCACTCCTTTTTGCTTTGCGCTCAAATAATTGGTTGGAGATTCTAGTTTGTTTTTAGTTAACCTCTGTTGAGGTTTATTAGGCTTTCTTTGTTTTCTTGTTCGATTGAACCTCATTTGCCTTTTGAGTGTTAATGGGGTATCGACATGAAGATAAATCGTGCCCCTTTATGCCTTTTAATTTGTGATTTTTCTCCTTTTTTAATGAAATTTTCACATTTTCATAAAAAAAAAAATATAATAACTTTTTTCTTATTTTTATAAATATATATTTAATATTCCACCACTCTTTGGGCGTGTTTTGGGTAAACAAGCACTGGGTTAAAACTTAAACAACACTACGCAAGCTTTGTACAGGCTTGACCAAGTGGTTTAAAAATGGTGATTTGAACTTGATACTTTTGGCCTAAAAATCCATCCTATGCCACTAAACCACTCCATGAGATGCTACATAAATATACTTTATTTGATTTAATGCATATAAACATCTATAGTTGTTTAGAATTTATTAAATACTTATATTAATCACCACTTAAATAGCATCATACACGTAACAACATGTCAACATCTGTATATATAAAAAATCCTAAGAAAAATATAATTATAAGTACATAGATATCTGTAAGGAGAATAAAAAAAATCAAAAGAAAAATATAATTATAATCATTATTAAAGATAAATAGCAAAGTGGGTATAGTTTATCAAAATAAAATCTTCTGGGGTTTAAAAGACTATTTCGGATTACTTGAGGGAGTAAATGATCAAAATTCACCCCCACTTTACAAGGCGACAGCAGAGAGTCTAAGAGAGATACAATCGCTCGCAGACTTCACCCAGCAAACTATCACGAAATTGGGGCCAACATAATTTTCGTTCAGACTTTTCTTCAAGCAGGTTTGTTTCAATTTCATGCAATTTCCTTCCCTTCAGTTTCATCTCTACAGCGAAAGCCGCTTTTTCTATACACGTGCGTGTGATTGTTTGTGATTTAACTCTGAAATAGCACCTGAGAATGATGTAATTTGTTCTTATCATTGAAAATCGCCATTTAAATGTTTGAACCTTGGCGATCACTAGCAAATATTCAAGAATCCGCGAGCAATTTTGTTCTGTGGCATTATCCTCATTTATCTTTCGACCAGCAAGGGTGAATATCTGCTTGCTATTCTAACTTTATTTTTGGATAACTTCTGCTTTTCTCTGTTCTGCAAATATATTTTCGGAAAGTCTGCTGTTGATTTTGGGTTTTCTTGTGAGTGCTAAGTTATTTCTGGATGTTGGGGTTAGCTATTAGGTCAAATATGATTTCTGAGAAAATTTGTGGCATCACAGTTTTGAGATTCAGAATTATGGAATTAAGTTGGAAAAAGTGGATGAAATAGAATGCAGCCTTTTGTGCTAAGGGGAAGGGATAATGCTACTTTCTGTTCATTTGCATTCAAAAGTTTTTGATACAAGAACAAATAACATGTATGAATTATCAATGTGGATATTATGTGCTAGTAATGTATAACAATAGATCATCTTCACATAGCCAAGGACTAATGTTTGTTACCCATTTTTATGCTTATTAGGAAATGTACCTTTAAAACAATTCCCGGAGGGGAACCTGAAAACTCCATTGATGTAGCATGTTCACTGGTTATAACTTTTTGGATCCATTTTTCTTATATTGAATTTATTTGGAGGATTTTGATAGAGCTAGTGTTGCTAGATTAAGTTCAAATGCAGGTAGGATGCTGGGAGCTGAAGCCAATCTTGTTTGCTTAAGAAGAAAAACGTCATAATTGTCGAGTCGAAGAATATAAAAGGTGAAACCCAAACAGAGTCAACCATGGACTGCGATCCTTATCGTCAACATTGTAATGCTGACAATGAGAACAATAAGGAAAATAATGGAGAAGAAATATGTCAGGAATCTGATGAAGATCCAGAAGAAATGATGGAAGATGAGCCTGAAGAAGATCCAGAAGAGGAAGTATACGTGGAATCTGATGAAGACCCAGAAGAGGAAATAGAGGAGGAGCCTGAAGAAGATCCTGAAGAAATAGATGGGGAATCTGAAGAAGATCCAGAAGAAGAAATAGTTGAGGAAGAAGATTCTGAAGACGATAAAAATGAGGAATCTGATGAAGAGGAGCTAGAAGTGGAAAATTCTCATCTTTCATCTGCCATGAGTGGTGGCATGGGTAGCAAGGATTTGGGAAATGAACTCATTGACAATCCAGAAGATGGAAGAGGAAAGAAAGTGGCTGAAAAAATTGGGAACGAACCAGACGGTACATCTGTTGTAAGAAAAAGTGATGATGAAAGTAGGCTCGTTAAAGTTATTGCCAATGGTGAGTGTACATCTAAACAGCAGGAGCATGGTGGAAGTTCTGGAAAACGCAGACAGAGTCGCTGGGATATCAAGCAGGAAGGGGAAACTCCTCAAATTGATGGAACTAGTAAAAGACGAAAAACCAGGTGGGAAAATAATGATTCTCAAAATGGGTTATTTGATCCATCTGGCTTCATTAATTTGTTGGAGCTTTCAAGGGACCCACATATCATACGCTTGAGAATGAGATTAACTGAGATAAACAAGAAGCTGCAAAGTCCAGAGATAGTTGATGAGAGGCCTGCAGGAGAAAGGTCTCCCTCTCCTGAACCAGTATACAATAACCTCGGCATAAGAATAAATACGCGTGATGCCAGGATCCGGAAGAAACTCACGGATGAAAGGACAAATATTATATCTAAATTAGCTTCAGCTAAATTGACTGTTGAACCTGCCAAGGAAAAATCAAAAAAGTTTGTAAAGAAACTCTTTGTTCCAGTGAAAGAGTATCCTACATATAATTTCATAGGTCTCATTCTTGGACCGAAGGGAAATACCCAAAAGAAAATGGAAAAGGAAACTGGTGCAAAGATTTTCATAAGAGGTAAAGGTTCTGGTGATTCCGAATCAGATGATGAAGACTTGCATGTCCGAGTGGAGGCTACTAACAAACAATCACTAAACGCTGCTGCGGCTATGGTTGAGAAATTGCTCATTCCTGTGGCAGACGGGAAAAATGATCACAAAAGAGCTCAATTGCAAGAACTTGCGAAACTGAGAGGAACATATAACGATACCAACACATGCGAATTGTGCAAGGAACAAGGACACAGAAAATATGCCTGCCCTCTTCAAGACTCCACTTTTAAGGCTGTTTGTTGCGATTTATGTGGAAGTTTTGGCCACCCAACATCAAATTGCACACTCTCTAAATCAAACAAAGAGGTGGATCCTGCAAATTTATATGTTTCCTATTTACCCCCTGCCATTGATGACAAAAGGTTGAAGGAGCTGTTTTTGCCCTTCGGGAGAATCGAGAGAACAGCTGTAATGAAGGATCTCACTACAGGTTTGAGCAAAGGCTATGGCTTTGTTAAATACGAAAATCCCTCGGATGCTGCTGCAGCTGTGATGTACATGAACGGTTACAAAATGGACGGTAGGATATTGACAGTGAGAGTAGCTGGGCCAAAACCAGTTCCGGGCCCTGTAAATTCGGGCCATGTTCCAATTCACTCTTTGCATGCAGCTGTTCCGTCCAGTATCTTAGGTCAGACATCTTGCGTTTACAGGCCGGCAATATCAATGCTTCCGGAAGCTCCATTCTCGACTCTGAACAACCAAAGCTCGTATTTTCCTCCTCCATCCAGCTACCCTGGCCACAACATTAATGTTGCAAGAACTGAGGCTGTAGTAAACGTCCCTCCATTTGTTATGTCCAGTACGGTTGATCCAAGGATGACGAGCAATGTTTCCTCAGGTTACGATTTCTGTGATAAAATCCCTAATTCGATACCTAATTCGGTGTCTCATTTTCCTGGTCATCCAGACTACCCGGGTTCCCAGTTTAAGTCATACTTCACTACTCCAGGAATGATTGAAAACCAGAATCAGATGACAGAGACACAGAGAAAATCTAGTTTTTGGTTAGGTTCTGGTTTTCCTTAACAAGACAGTTTCAAAGACGGGCTGATAATAGTCTCACAGTTAAATGAGAAATCTGTACTGCGGTATGTGGTTTTGTGTTTTTCGTTTAATTGGCTTTCTTCCTTTTCTTTTCAAGGAAAATTCTGTTTTTGGCTGTTGGCATGTGAGAATGTGTGTCGTGGGCATATGTAAAGATCCAAGGTTTCTCATTAAGTGCTTGCAAAGATGGGTTGAAGTTGCATTTTCTACTTTATATTTGGAGATAGCTTTAGTTTCCTCTCCCTTTTTACTTGGCTATTATCATTGTTCTAAAAAGTACTAGATGCTAGTCGGGTGTCAGGTTGGGGTCTAGCGCCTAGACAGAGCCTCGGCGGGGTTAGATGGGGCTTAATTGGAAGAAAAAACATAGACGGACAAGGAGAGCCTAGCCCCTAGGTGGAAATTTTTAGAACAACTCCTCTCCCTTTTTATTTGGTTATTCATTATCTAACGAGTGAAGGTTCTGCCTAAACGGCTACTTGTGACTCAGATCCCCAATGATTAGAACGAAAGATACATGACATACAAATGGAATATGATTTTCGGCCCATATGTTTTTTTTTTCTAAAACTCTTATTCATTTTTATACTATCCACAAAATCATAATCATGTTTGTTTAGTAGTTTTCATTGAAATTGATCACGATTTTATTTTCTCATAAAAATAATGTTTAAACTTATAATTTCAACTACACACCTCTAATCTATCACTAGATCACTATTCATATTTTCTCATTCTAGAACCCAATGCTAACTATATTCATTAATGTTCTTTTAACATAATATCATAAATCATACAAATATAATATCATCTATTCAAATTAAATATTGAAAGTGTTTCAGATTTGACGTATACATTGATTTTAAAAAGTAGTAATTACAAAAACACCCCTGAGGTTTGGATTAACTACAAAAAAAACCCAAACATGATTCAAAATTACAAAAATTCCCTTCAGGTTTCTTTTAGTCTTAATTTTAGGGGGTAACTGTAATATTCTTGTAAATATCAGTGTTTTTTTTTGAAATATTTTCGAAAATCAACGGGAAAAATGTAAGACGGAATCAAATCTCAAGGAGATTTTTGCAATTTTCAAATAACTCTGGATTTTTTTGTAATTAGCCCAAACCTTAGAGGTGTTTTTTGTAATTATCCATCCTTCTTAAAAAACCATAAAACACAACAAAAACAATTTCTCATTCTTGTTACGTACGTTCATAGAATTCAATCAGTACTCAAAACATATTCTTATTTCTAAACTTATATAAAATATAACCTTCATTCATTCAAATGCAATTTCACTTCTCATACAGAGACCATACAATAGCATATTCTTAATAGAAGTTACATAAGAATTTTCACTAGAAACAAACATAACCATAATAGAAGTATTGTACATAAGAATTCTCACTTACCTCATAGCACAAAAACAAGAAAAACATGCACCCTAGAGAAGGGATGTAACAGTATGCCACATTTTACAAATTTCAGGGTGCAATCACCAATCTACAATACACTAATAAATATAAATTAAAGCAACACATAAACACATTTCCTCATCAAGTAGATCTTGATAGAACATATAAACTCTCTACAATCAATTAAGATATTTCGTCTCTAATATTGGCTATGAACGACCTCAGCTCCCTCGCTTTTCTTGCATGTTCAGGTGACATGTCATTGTCCGTATCACTCAACTCAACCACATCAATACATCTCACCTCTTGGCATTTTGAAACCACACGTGTGTCCACTCGTGGTGGTGGACTAGTAAGATCGATGATATCATCAGTTCCCATAGATCTATAAGCAGTGGAATAGCAAGCTGAACCGGAGCTTTCTCCATTCCTGCTTTCTGACTCGGTATTAAGGCGCATCTTTTGATAATCCATAGCAACAGGGGAAATATTAGGGATCTTCTCTCGCACTGATTCTCCTAAACTAACAGTATTAATCATCGTACTGCTGTCTTGTTCAATTTCAAGCAGCAGTTCTCGGAGTTTTTTATCAATCTCTTCCATTTCTGCCCTTTTGTCTGCTTTCTTCGGTCTTGATCTACGAATAGGTTTTTGTTTTTGAGCTTTTCTTTGTTGGAATTCCAGAATCTTTTCAGGGCAAGCACTATAAGAGAAAAGCAGACGTGAACAAGATTATATAACTCACACTGAAGAAATTTTAGTTAATGTATGAAGATATTCCAGCAATTTGAGGATTTAAAATGTTCAAAACTAAACTTTGTAAAAGTTCTCTAACATACAGTACTATTTCATTCTGTATAAAACAGCATTTATATTTCATTGGCATTCACGTTTCTCCCCAAAGCATAAACCAAAATGTCGATAGGACTTTCCGTTTCTTTTATTTCCTTCCTAGTAGTGTAAGGTAATTTCTCAGTATTTACAATGAAGAAAATATTTTAATATTTTATGATATTAAGTTCTCTGATTTGGGAAAAGACCGTCACACTATAAACGTATACCTCTCCACAAGATCAGCCGGTACAGAGGATGATCTAAGTCCATCCATGTCTTCCCAAGAAACCTCAAAGTAGTCTCTTCCCTGGAATTTTCTTTGCTTGACAATGCTAGATACAGGACATTTCACGGGCATCTGTACTTGCAAGCAAAAATTCGTTTAAATATTTTAATATAATACAAATGTTATTAATACAATTACAGATTATCTGCTGACTGAAAAGCATATTTACTGTTGTAAAAATTTCAGTCAGATAATTACATCAAAGAGAACCACAAAATACTCTTCGGACTTAGTTCCCGTTGAGCAATTCTCAAGCACTACGCAAGTAAATGATTACAATTAGTTCATTCTGCCAAATCTTCTGAAGAAATCAATTTCTTCCTTTTTCTAAAAGAGAAATTATAAAAAGAAAATGTTACCATGGTAATACTACCAATGAATCATTTCTAGTTTCTTCATTCATACACAAACAATATTGCAAGTCCAGGGGCACATTGGGAACCTTGCAGTTAATCATTTGGTATTCACCATTTCACTATGCGTGTTCTGGAATAATTATTGCCAGATTTGATAATACCATAACGTCTATAAAAGTAGGCATCATGATGTTTAAACAAGACAAAAGGTGCATGGTTGATGCTTCATGCCTTTAAATCCATCTATAGGAAAAACTTGGATCTTTAAATCCATCTAGCCCTTACGACCTTACTTGAACAGGATCTGTTCTATAGGCTCGTACCTCTGTATCCTTGAGTTCTAAGGAGACAGGAAATCAAGTCTGGTGGATGAACCATGGCTGCTCGACCAGAGCGTGATTAACAGCACCACGGTTCAGGTCCTTGAGCCGCTGGTGCAGTAGAGAATCGTTCTCGGTTGGCCTAGGCTAACCGGGATGGTCTTGCAGCTGTCTGACAGACTCAAATCTTTTTATAAGCCGTTGTAGCACTGGTATATATAAAAAAAAAAAAAAAAATCCATCTAGCCCTTGCGCTAGCTACTGCAAACAATTACTTTCTATTTTCAGTTTTAACTAGATGCAGGTTAAGCTGCATGGTCATAACCCAGAATAAACCACAATAATTTGAACTACACGATCAATGGGTTCAACCCTGAATCAGTTGCAAATAACCTTGTATAATGTGATATCTAGCATGCAAAAGCATATGATCTGCAATTTTTAACCTATTCTGCTAACCCTCGAGCACAACAAACATATAGCTACATAAGCTTAACTAAATCAATAAAGAGACAGGAACCTCATACCTCATTAACTAGCAGATGGACTCCTATTTTCGATGAAGTGGAACGAAGATTAGCAAATCGCCTCAGATTTCTTTCAGCAATCTTTGGTAGGATGTACTCATCTAAGCCAAGAATACATATAATCTTTCAGAAATAGAAAGGTACAACAAAAAAGAGGAGCTCCACATGATTTTTCCACTTTACTATAGATTGTTTTGATTTCGAAGAGGATGAAGTTCTGTATAGCATTTTAGAACAAAGATCTCAGGCAACTTCAGATCTATTTGAGTTCTGAATACAATTTCACCATGCCATATTTAAAGCAGATATCATTCATCACAAAAAAAAAAAAAGAAAAAAGAAAAAATTGGTTTAGAACAATTGTCAAACTATTGGGAATATCACATGTTGATGTTTAGTCAATTCAATCAAAGAGTGGCATAAGGTCAACGTGCATGCGCCCACGCCCATCTACGTAAACAGCATGTATGTTTTGGGTGTGGAGCTTATAACTGCGACATACATTTTAGACATTTGTGCATGACTAAACAGATGTTAGCATGTGAAGCATATGCAACACGTGTACGCTTAGTGCACATTCACATTTACATATACACATACAACTTATATATTTGTGTCTTTCCATGACGGTGTTGTATAAGTTACAAATTCTTAACCTGTCTTTTCGGGAGACCAGTCAAAAAATTGAGCACAAATCTGATGCAGTTGGCTGCGATTGAACGGATACAAAGCAAGAACCCTATATAAACAGAGGAAATTAAGTTCTTATCAAAATCAGAAGGTAAATAACCTGTCAACCTGCCTCGACTATCAATGTAGAGGAAAATTCCTTCACAATTGACTACTTCTAATTCACATAGCAATCAGTGAGATGGTGATGACAAAATTCTGAGAGTGAATATAAACCTTTGCACAACTTCTGAGTCAGCTGAGTAGCATTTTGGCTTCAAGTATGCATCGATCACTTGCAATAAGTTAAACTTACTTCCTATAAAAGAGTAACATTAAGTTAGGAGGCACAGTTAAATACACCCTTCAGATGTGGGCTACAAAGCAATCATAACATCTGCCAACTGTCATGGCTATAATCTATTGCTACAGAACAATAATGGATGTAAACGCTCAAAAAGAAGATGCCCAAAGATTTTTACCAAGATAATGTACGCAAAACTCATACTCATTTTTTATAATTATAACCAAAGCCAGTAAAAAGTTCAAGCATCAAGATTAGTAAAGTAAAAAAAAAAAGTAGTGCAAGATTAAATAAATTCAGAAATGTATGGTATTGAAAGGCAAATCATAAAGATTAGCCTCAGTTAACTCACCATTCAAATCCCTATCATGATCAGCATTCTTCTCTTTGTATTCATCCGTGAGAGTTTGGCCCTTCTTATTTGAGCTTTTTTGTTTCTTTGCAATTGACAAGCCCTCTGATGCAAACCGCTGAAGAACAGCTGAGTCACCAATAGATTTCACAATCTGACATGCTGACTCCTACATCCAAGCAAAAAGAATTTATATAGAGAGTTTAATTGCAGATAAGGACTAACCCAAGTTGTACGCAGAAAACTTTTTAATCTTACCGGACCAAAACCACGTACTCCTTGGGTATAATCACTGTCAAGAAGAATAGCAAGAGTAACCTGAAAGCCATAAATTCCAAAAGTACATAATATGTTAACCAAGAGTCTGCAATTTGCAACTTTATACTAATATTGTCATACTACCTAATTCAATTCTAGAAGTATTCTTCCCTAAAATATTTCCAAGCAAATGTAGGACTTAGATGCTTCTTATGCATGTACTGGAAACAAGGTTTTGCAATGAATATTATTGACTAGAAAGGTTTTTCCCTGCTGTTGGAATCAACTTTTAAACAGTGGCTTCAATTCTGCAGTTGATGCAGCCATACTAGATGCTCCAATTAATGACAAACTAAGTTAGTCGACGAAAGAGTAACATAGTAGGTATAATCAATGCACAAGTAGCATTTAACCTCCAATATCCACATTTCCCCACCACCCTATTACGGAAACTATAAGACAAAATTGAATGGCTAGCATAAAATGGTTAACTTGTAAAAAGTCGTTCATTATTTACATGAAAATTAAAAGAGAGAATTACCAAGGAATTCCTTCCAAACCCAAGTTCCCTCTCAATATCATCCATTTCATAGCAGACAACATAGCCGCCTTCTCCTAAACATCGGAAAGAACAGCAGCATAAGCATATCTAATCTAATGATTCAAAAGCAGAAAACTTCTAGACTCACCAAGACAGATATCTCTATATACTGTTCGTGCACCAAACAAAAAGGCATCAGAATCTGATGTGAAACATCCATCCTGATGATCATACAACAACAGAAATGAGAGTTGTTGCAGAAATAATGTCTCATTGTAGGCAACTCACAGTACTGAAAGACAGTTCAGATATATCTTTCAGGGACATGACAAAAGGAAACTAACATTCAAAGTCTCAGATATACAGCTTCAAGAGAAAGTGAGAGCATCCACGTACGCATAATGATTCTGAGTTTATCAATGCACATTGAGCTTCAGCCTCCTCAATCCTGCATGTGTTATGGGTCATAGAGAATTACACAAGTCAGATTAATTAGGATTATCATATTTGTAATCTCCATTGTAAATCGAACTTTTGGATGAGACTTGCAAATATGATATAATGAGATACAAGTACGCTTATACAGTCTAAGGCTCTAAGCTACTCGTTGGATCACTTTTGGTGTTAGGATAGGTGACTAAATTAAGGGAACTTAAAAAAATTTAAATGTCCCAATTCAGGGAAAACGGTCAAATGTTGAAGCAATCGAAACCACAAAGAAACAAGTAAATTGCAAAATGAAGAAAAACATATCCATAAACTATTTGTTATTCCATAGTTGGCATCAGTAGAAAACTCATGGCACCATAATTCACTGCTCCAGACAAAAACTTTTTCATTCTCATATTAAGTGACATGATAAATCTTAAACTAATGTTTCCCAAATACATTTTTCCGCAATGGAGGAGTAAACTCTTGAATTCTCAAGCTATATTGGTTCTAGAAACCAAAATAGGTTACTAAATTTTACTCGGATGCATGAGTTAGACTGAAAGTTTATACAGCCCAATAAGTTACCCATCTAAGCATGGAATCCCAAGGGCGAGACCCAGAAATTTGGCTTCTTTTATCATGCATGAAAATTCAGATCCCATATTTCTTTTAACTGATGATACATTACGCAGATTTCCAGCATCTAGGGCGGCCTGCATTGTTTTAAGCAGTTAGTATGAAGAGTTCTGATGTCAGAAAGATCATGATGTTGCAGAAAAGCCACAGTAAGATTGACCCAGCAAAAGTCTTACCTCATTTCCAGCATTTAACCGGCGCCTATATGTGGATAATTTGATAGCAGGAATTGAGCCATCTAGACAATCAACACAAAGTTTGTAAGACATTGAAAAATGTGTACCAATCACTACTAAAAAAATTAATTAAAAACTCAATCAATAAATTTTAAGAACTAAACATTCATCGAAGACAATATTGCAAATTGAAGACGGGATTGTCACTCTGTTCATTTCTTGATGTAATGAAAAAAAAATTAAAATTCACAAGATTATAAAACATCTAATATTTTGAAACTAGTAGACTAATGTTAAAATATTTTCCGACCAAAAATTAAACGTGTCATACACACTCTTCATATATCATAACCAAAGATTCAAGTAATTACCAGTAACGAAAATAAGGCTGCAATTCAAAGCAATGAGGGCTCTGAGGCGATGGAACAGGCCCTTCAAGTAAAGCTTGTCTTTCATTGGACAGTGGGATTTATATACATTTTGAAGCTGAACCATCCAACACGACAAATCCACACACACCCTCTTGTTCCTTGTCAATAATCATATCAAAAGCAGCAAAACATCAAGTTTATAAACAAACCATACATGTGCTAAAATAATGAGTTGCGGAATAAGAAAATTTTAGAATAAATTAACTTACTGGAGATGGTTAAGAGGAAGTGTTTTCTTGCAAGATTCCAAGATATCCCAAAGATTCTTCACTCCCATCTTCTATTCACCTAATCTTTAGCCTTTTCAATCTAGGGTTACATCACATACGCTGTGCGTGTTGTGTCGAAGTTCTTACTGAAGAATATGAGTGATTTCTTCCAAAAGAGGGGAAATTGTGAAAGGTGAGAAATAGCTGTTTAAGAATTCACCATTAAAGTAGCCGTTGCTTTTGACGTTCGTTTCAATTTTTCAAAAATATGTTCTGCAAATTTCGGGCTCTCCTCACTCTTTCAAAACCTATGGAGCCAAGAGTGACGACTCAATTTTTTCAGGGTCTCAATTGTGTATGTGAATTAACAAACAGGGGTTACAGTGGAAATTTTGAAAATATTTGTAAATGTATTTTCAAGTCCATTTTCAACTTATAGTGTATGTAAATAATTTTTTAGAAATTATTAGTTTTCGCGAGAAAAATGAAAATTTATCGGGTCAGTGATTTTTATCAAGGTACTCCCTCCTATTTATAATAAGTGTCCTTTTGGCACATGATTTTTTTTTTCAAAAAGAATGTCCTTCTCACATTTCAAGGTTGGTGAAAAGAAGATTTCCCAAATTACCCTTAAATATATTATTTTCCAACTAACACTAATACCTAAAATTGTTTGTTCCAAAGTAGCATTTATTATTTATTAAGGGTATATTTGGTGTTTTAACTCAATCCTTGTGCTTTTTCCTAAAAAAACACTTATTTTGAATATGAGGGAGTATATGTTTAAATTTTCATTATAATTTTTGAAATGTATTTTTGATATAAATTTGTATGATTGTAGTGAAAAAATATTTGTTATAAGTTTTTTTAGTGTGTTTTTACATAGATTTGCGGTGAGAAATTGTTTTATTGTATTTCTGAAATAATATTTTCATAATAAAGTATAATACTGGAAATAATTTCATTTCCATTTAGAACTTCCCCTAAATAAACATAAATTTAATTTTCAGAATAATTAGAAAATAAAAAATAACTTTTGAAAATACAATATTTTTTTAGTACATATCATGGGAGAGGATGACGTTGCTGGGAATTGAACCCAGAGCTCTGATCTGGGCATAAAAGTGTGAACCAATGTACTATTATTCAATTCTCAATTATCCCTTTTCTTTATTATTTTCTCACATATCTGTTCTCAAATTTGACATGCACAACTAGTTAACATAGAACTATCAAACTGAACCCGGTCTGATAAAAAATATTAGTTGGGCTTCATTTTTACAGGCTCGAAATGAATCGACCTATTTGGCCCGAAATACAAGGTCACACCTATCAGTCTGATTTTTATGTGTATTTCATGGGTTGGGCCAGGATGAATTCCAAAATAACGATTTGGTCATTGTTTGACCAGACTAAATTGACCCGATTTTCCCGTTTGGCCCAACAAACCGACACTGGCTAGGTTCGTTTGACAACTCTAATAAAGAGTACAATAGCTGTGACTAGGGGTGTTCATCGAATCGAATTTCGAATTCTTCGACTTCTCAATTCGAATTAATCGATGGACATTTAAAACCCCCAATTCAAAATTCGATCCTAACTTGACTAATTTCAAACCGGGTTGGATTTGTCGATTTTTGGATCGAATTCAAGTCAATCCAAAAATCTAGATTTGCCAATAACCGGACATGATTGAGATTCAGGCATCAGGCCTATATTTTCCGGATCCAAAAGCACATTTTTCATTTAGTTGCTAATTTTTGTTAACTTAATATAGTTCCTACTAAATTATTATGTAATTGATATTTTATATTAGCTAATAAAATTAAACTTTTAATTTCTTATTTACCACAAACTTAAAATTATATTTCATATTAAAGATGAGATATATTTTTAGCAAATTTTCAATTATTGATTGAAGAATCACAATTTAATAAAAAATATGTTAAATAGTAAAAAATAGTCATTTTAATGGTTAAACTTTTAGAAATATCTTAAGAAAATATCTTAAATATTATTTGAAGAAAGTTTTTAGAAACTTCTAGGAAGCTAGATATTTTATAAGATAATTCTAGTGGATGAACAATATCCATTAGATCAAATAAATCATAGTCATTAGTTAGGAAATTGTCTTAGTATAAATAGGGGTGTCTTGTTTATTTTGTACAAATATTCTTCCAAGCTCTCTTATACATATATAACCCCACTTCTTATAATGGAAAATAATTTTTCTTCCAACCTCCAATTTTTAAATAACCATTTTTTATGAAAATAACTCCGCGCCATGTCACTATTTCACGAAAATTTTCACTCATATCTCGATTTTACTATGTCACTATTTCACGAAAATTATTTACACTCTTAGCATACTCTAACAACCAAAATACCATTGAATTCATTTTCAACTCCAAACTTGCTCATGTTACCTATGACCAATATAGAGAATTCTTTAAGTCCATGATCCATGATCCATTTTGTTGGCTACATACATAGGTTAGGTATGTCAATAAATGAATTCGATATTGATAATTTAGCGGTCAAATATGACGTGTTGAAATTTTGGGGGGTTGGTTTCTTTAGTGTAGCAATAGCAAAATGAATGGTTATCGTTTCATAGTGATAGGGCAGTTGGTGTTGAATCACACAAGTATTTCTTTCTTTTTGAAAGATAATCATTGACAACGAAGAATGAAGTATAAGTAAGCACCGTTTGTTGACGATTTTATCGACTGCGGAAATGCTTGCCTTCATAAAGAATACTACAAAATTACCCTCACTACAATCCAACATGTATGTTACTTGTTACTTTTACTAATGGAAAGTACCTATGGTGATCATTTTAAAGTGAATCAAAGCTCATTTTTTTATCCATATGCGGAAAAACTCCAGCCTAACAAAACTAATCTTTTGGAACATTTTATATTGGCTCATTAGTGAGTTACTTAAGTCAATTTAATGGCTATCAAGATTCGTCGTGTTTGATGATCAGGAATTATTATGCAGATGAGATCCGTAATTCCGTATGATTGAGTTTTTCAAATTTAATTGCTCAAAATTCAGGGAACATGAAACTAATCCACATTTCAATTTACAGAAATGATGATGAGATCAAAAAAAACTTGCTTTTAAATCATAGCCTCTTTTTTTCTCAAACTTTCCTTTGCTTCTCTTTCTTGTTCTTCATTGTTAAGGGGCCACCTACATCTTTTTATTTTTATATTTTAAATAAGTGGTTTCTCCACATAGATCTGAGTTATTTATTTTTTCTCTTGTTTGTGATTTCGCCGTCTAGTGTGGCATTTGGTTTGTAGTCATCTTGGTGCAGTGTTTTTGGTGTTTTGGGCGATTCAGACGAGTAAGTTTTCGATCCGACAGAGATAAATCAGATTGTGGTCTTCAACATGTTGCAGATCTGGAATCATAGGTATTCTAGGCATTATAGATTTTTCAAAGTTGTAGGCTTTAAGCTGATTTTTGTTATTAACCTAGATGCTATGAAATTTTTCATAGTTTCGTCTTTTATGATTTTTATCTTATGTTTTGCATTTATTATTTAATTACTCATTTGATAAAATCCTTAGATCATTTTAAACTATTGAGTATGATTGCGCATTTGATGGTTGTTGATGTTGACTTTTTAAGTCAAACATTATCTTTATTTTTGTTTTGCAATTTTAAGGATATTTAATGTCACTTGTTAAAAAAGTAGTTCGTTATTTACATGAAAAAGAAAATTACCAAGGAATTCCTTCCAAACCCAAAGTTCCAAACATACAATTTCAATTCTCAATATCATCCGTTTCTTACATCACAACAATCACGCCTTTCTTAAACATCGGAATAAACAGCATCATAAAATATATATAATCTAATGACTCGAAAGCAGAAAACTCAATAGACTCATAAGACAGATATCTTAAAATATACTGTTCTGTTCAAATTATTAAACAAAAATAGGCGTAAAACTCTCAAAACGGAAAAGCAATTAAATTGGCATTTCTCCAAACAAATTTTTTATTGGAACCACCAGTACCCTCAAACCTGTTTTTATTAAGCAAGGCCATCTTATACTAAAAAAAGGTTTTCATTTCACAAAAAGCTCAACCATGACACAAATTTCAATATCATCCTTACCAACTTATTATACCTGTTCTCAAAAAAAAAACAGCAGCATATTATACCTACTAATTAGTTAAGAAGAAAACTCAATAATAACAAACAGATACTAAAACATCACATAATCAAGAGAGTTCTCAAAACAAAATCACCTAATATAACATTTCCAAATTTTTTGGAACCACCATGCGTACAGCGTGGCAAATTTCAAACCTAAATTATTAAAGAACTCAATCTTAATAATTTCATTTCTCTTGATGAAGTGACACAAATTTGTCCTTACCAAATTATACCTACTACATTAGTTAAGAAGTCCAAAACATAACGAACTAAAACATCACATAATCAAGAGAGTTCAAAATCACCTAATATAACATCCAATTTTTGTGGAACGGTTCCAAAACCATAGGTAAATTCCAATCTAAAGAACTCAAGGAATAATTTCATATTCTCTTGATGAAGTGGTGTATGTAGGGGTGGCCAAATGGAACCGGGTTTTAAACCGTCGGAACCGTGGGTCAACGGTTCAAACCGATGGAACCATTTTTTTTTTTTAAGGTTAAAACCAACATTTTTTTTCTGTAAATATATACTAGAAGAAATGTTAAATGTTTATTATGATGTTTTATATTCGTAACTACATAAGACACATTTTAGACCAAATATTGTAAGCGAACTACGTGAAATTTGATTCTTCTATTGTCTAATAGTATATATAAATAATTTAATATTATTATTAATAGTAAGTATAAAACATAATTGAATATTAAGTTCAAGTCTTTTTCTTTCTTTTAACTGAAATTGATAAACTATTTTTAAAATTTCAAAAAATTATCAAAAGATAAACAAACAGTTATGGTTTTAACCGGAACCGGAATCGTGGAGGAACCAGGTTCGGAACCGGACCGGAACAGTCGGTTCCGGTTTTGGAACCGGAACCGTGAGGAAATGGTTTTGGTTCCAGTTCCTCCAAAATGAGGAACCGGAACCGGAGGTTTTGGACCGGAACCGGCAGTTCCAGAACCGTGGTCACCCCCCAGGTGTATGCACACTCCCCATTCTCTTGCCTATCATTTCACATAGTCCCAAAGCCTCCTCGGCCAATTAGTGCCCATCGCCTTTTCAGAACTATCTCAAAGAGTGTTAGCATTAGTCGTCTAGCACTCAGCAAATTAATTAAAAATAATCAGCACAAGTTTGTAGCAGCAGCCAAAAGATGAAACTAAATGGAGATACAGAGTCACAGATACGGAAAGCCACAATTAGCCATTGCACAAACAGAAACCAACTTCATAAAGGAATATAACATGAAATGATAGGCAAGAGAATGTCGAGTGTGCATAAAACATGTTCTATTCCATCATGGCTTTACTAAATTTCGATAACTCTAAAGAACTCAAAGCCATCCAAATATAATACTTGCTTAAAAACTGTAATATCCCGATTTTTTTTTTAAAAAACAATAATTAGAACATTAGATATTAATATTATTGTTATTTTTATTAGACTAATAATTATAATATTATGTGTATCCTTTCTTAATAAAATTATATACATGTAGATTTATTATGTTTTTATCATTATCTTTATTATGATAATTGCCAATATTATAATTAGTATTTAACTTAGAGGTTTATATAGGGGTTATTTGGCCTTTTAGGGGACAAATTAGGGGCTAAATTTAAGTTTAGGGGATTTATTAGTATATACTATATATATGTATAACTTCATACACAACTTTTATTTAATTATAAGGTATTTAATTTTTCTACTTATTATTCATGTTTCCTCAGTATATATGTATATATTTATTAAAATTTCAATTCATAATTTTTATTTTTATTATTTTATTAATTAGTATTTATTAAAATCACATATTAATTATATATATTTATTTAACGTAGAAAACGAAGGGGTCGATGACTTGGACTTTTTATTGTTTATCTTCTACATCGAATATATGTGATTATTAAGGTAGGGATTTCTATATTATGTGTCTTTATTTAATGTTTCATGATTGTATTTTATTAATTGCAATATATGTAAAGAGGAAATAAATTCATATAAGCTAGGGGCCAGGAAAATGGTACGGGATCAAACGTATCTTCGGGGTGAACCCGCAATACTATATGCATTAACTAGCCAGTCAGAGGAAAAAGAGGAAATGAATGAATTTATTGTTGTAATTATGTGAATGCTTTTCATGTTATATTAAATATTGACAGATATATCCCTAGTGAGCGAGATGAAGCTCACCCCTATCATTATCGTGACTTTCAGATTGAGAAATCCGGCTGAAGATATGATGTTGTGGATGGTGGAATAAATCATGTTATATTTACATTTTAAACAATTATAATCGGACTAAATTTTGGATTTATGTCTTTAATTTTTCCAGTTTATGATTGGGATAATTGTTGGATATTTAATTTGGAAGAATCATTATTATTATTATTATTATTATTATATATTTTTTTTCAAGAATTAAAAATTCTCAATCAATATTTTTATATGGGATCACTTTAATTTATAAATTTGTGTTTTTTTAATAATATTTTTAGAGTACTTTAATTTCATAAAATTGGGTCGTTACAAAAACTAAACATACGAGAAAAATGAGGTCAACACAAAATGAAACATATTTCTGATTAATAATAACAGATCAAATACGCAACACAAAAGTATCTGAACAAAAATGATGTTGATCCTCTAATGGACAGCTTGAATACTTTTACCCCAAAACAAAAGCGGTGACCCCAAAAACAAAAAAAAAAAAAGCGACGGCTACAAACATCAGCACTCAAAAGGAATACATATTCAAAGTGATGAATGAATGGCACTGCTGGCCATCATAACGAAAATTAAAAGATTCGCCGACACTCATGCTCGCGCTAAGTTCTGCAGAGTCTCCCATTTTCTTCTTATCCTCTTTGTATTTGGTAATATCGCAACTGAAGGGATGTATAACAAACTGAGGATATAAGGTCTCTGTGCTTGTCCCACTTTCTATACTGTAGAAATTGAACTTTCCATTTTTGACATCATCAACAAGAGTGATAGCACCAGGATAAAGATCAAGATCTGATGATAGTGGTATGCAAAACCATTCAGGGAGTTCCCGTTCTTTTTGAATATCATAAGCCCCCCAAGGAGTCGCACATAATAGATCATCGATTACAAAAAAACGACCATTAATAAAAGGGAAATTTCTAGCACCAAAGAAGGTATGCTTTTGTTCCCAACCTTCGTCGATGGATCCAAGATCAAGAGAAAACATTAACCCATTCTTAGTTTGGAGGATAAAGGTAGACTTATCGATGAAAGTAAATGCAAAGATCCATAGATCATTATAGTGCTCGCGATAGTAGGCCGACCAATCATAACGTATTCCCGGGATTTTTCGCCATGTTTTGGCAACCGGATCATACAATTCAAAATCATTTTTACCAGCAGTTTTATGAAAAGGCTCGATATAAATTGCAGCAGAGAATACCAGAATTTTACCATCAGGTGTTGGAGTGGCGTAAGGAAATTTTTTATGGCGCTTCATATCAGGGGCGCGGTCAAGCTCACTTTTCTCCAATTTTTTCAAGCTGGGCTTGGTTAAGTCGCACTTTGATAAATCAATTGTGTATACGGACTTTCGTTCAGGACCACCCTTGAGATCAGTTGACTCAAATATGTAAAGCGTCGAACCTAAAAGGCAAAAACCCTTTGAATCGTTATATAGTTTAAATCGAAATGTTGGAGCGATAGAGATGGCGTCGTCTTTATTCTTAAAAGCAGCATAGCATGGAGAATTTAATTCTGCAACAAATAAATCGTAAGATGGGTCTTCGTCGTCGGCATAAAAGCCAGAGCAAATAATACAGAGTTTGGTTGGAGGTAACGATTCTGATGATTTTTGCCGCTTAATATCCAGCTCAAGCTCATTATCTTCTGATGATTTTTGCCGCTTAGCATCCGGCTCAAGCTCGTTATATAAACTACACCCCTTAGCATCGGCATCATGATCTGAAGATGGTGGAAGTAGTTGGCTATCTATGGCAACTGACTGGTCAACAATAGAAGCTCCCTGCAAAATACCAAAAGGCTAAATCTTTAGAAAGAGGAAATCACAAATGGTGTCAATAAGAAAAATCCTTCTACTACATTAGCAGGAATTCTTTTCTTTTTAAATCACCTTTTCAACATTCAATCAAAGATCAATATATATACTATAAACAAAATTCAATAAGAGCCATAACTTATTATTGGCTTCCAATGCAGGGAGTTGCTCAAATAAGATAGAGGAAGGAAATAACAATAAGCTAAGCAAGAATATATAAACTGGATGTTCCAATTTTTTTTTCTTCAGAAGCAAAAATCATTGTGTAGCCCTTACAAACACCTCCACTGATTAACCAAAATGAGAACACCAATTCAATCATTAAAAAAAAAAAACAATAATAACTTTGTAGCAGCTACTAACAGTTTCTGGTATGTCAATCACTACATACTCCATGGTCAAAGATATCAAAAATAAATATCATTTGCCAGGAATTAAACAACATTTTCTCAAAGAACCTCAGTCCCTAATTTAGCAACAGAAAAAAAAATACTTCTACAGAGTTTCCTTGTACATATCATATTTGTTCCAATGAGTTTAACTTCACAAGGTAACAAATAAATAGTATTTCAGGGGATCGAGGACAAGTGCTACCGCTATTTGTGGTGATATACTTATATACATGTTATCAATGTGCCATTTTGTGGTCACAGCTTCGCTACCAAAGTTAGCAAACAGACTACAATTTATACTAACAAAGTACAGTTACAAATCCCTAAATTTTCTGATACAAATTGTGTTTTGAGAATCTCATACAGAAAGTTTGTCTCTATAACTATGATCAATTTACTTGCTATCACTATTGGAAGGGGAAAAGGGAAACAAAGAAAAACTCTTGATCTTGAGTCACCAATTCCAAAAAGTCGGCCTACTAGCGTCGATATGAAATTACCTTATCAACTCTCATGTATTGAGCCCATAACACTTGGGGGGAAAAAAACATAAAGGATATGGTATCACAAGTATACATAAACGTCAATTCCATTCGAATTTGAGATATGCTGCCGCATAACAATTACACGTCATATGAATATTGAATAATAATCAACAAAACACGGAGGAACAAAACAAAAAATTATCACATCGCACTCCATTTCAGCAACAGCGAATAAAATCAAGTCAGTGAAATTAACTTTTTATGCATTCCTAATATAAAATCGTTGTTCAACAGCAATATCGCGAATAAAAATGAAAAATAGCTAAACATCACATTTCCAGAAATTCATTTCAAATAAAACTGCAGATAATAGAGATACTAACCGACATCTGAGCAGGTTCCATTTGATTCGTGGATAAACAACAAATCGATTTGGATTCGGTGAAGAAAATGGAAAATTTTGTGTGCGTTAAGATTTGCGAGAGAGAGGTGAAGAAGTTCCAGATAAAAGTTCTCTTGTGAATCAAGGCAGAAAGGTATGGAGGGTTTTGATTCTGCTACGTGATGCGACTTCTCTCAAAATCGCTTTTGATGTGAATTTTAGGACGGACCACAGCTTACATATCAATAGGAATATTTGGATGATTTCAAAAAAAAAAAAATAGGAATATTTGGATAATCATCAAACTAATGCTTATTAAATATTACCCCACCAAAAATAATCAAACTTTTAATTTTGAAGGTTTATACCCGCTTGTAGTTCAAATGTGGTCGTTCAATTTCTTTTAAAATTTCAACATTGTCTTAGGGTGCATTTGAATGGGGGGATTTGGGGGAGGATTTGGGAGGAGGGATTTGAAATCTTTAGCTAAATCCACACCCCTGTTTGGCATATAAATCCAAATCAATGGATTTCAAATCCCTCTTTAACTTTTAGTTTTTAACTTTTAGTTCATTTTCAAATGATTTCATATCCCTACCAAAACCTAGTCATTTGAAATCCATTCTTTTTTTCCTTTATCTCACTTGCATATTCACACACATATTCACACATTGCACACATTTACACACACCGCACACATTTACACACATTTACACACACTGCACACACTACACACACTGCACACACTTACACACACTGCACACATTTACACACACTACACACAAAATAACAAGATTATATCTTTTATTTTTATTTATTTCATATCAATTACGAAAATAAATAGAGCTTCTAATTTTTTTTATCAAAACTTACAATGGATTTGAAATCCTTACACAAATCTACATCATCCAAACAAGCGGTGGATTTCAAATCCAATGACTTTGAAATCCATTTATTTGAAATCCTTTGAAATTTCAAATTCCTCCATCCAAATGGGCCCTTAAAGAATTCTGGCAGTGGACGATGATTTTCATACGGAAGTACAAGATCAAATGTCATAGCTAGAAACGCATTCGTAAGATTATAAAATAGAGGTAAAATTGAATCAAAAAATCATAAAGTATTTTCAATAATGTTAAATTGCATGAAAAAGGCAACGTTGGTGGCCAAGTGGAACAGGACATATGTTTTTGTATCATGCATTGTTAGCTCATCTTTTAATAGTACTTGCAACTAAAACATATTGATTTGGTCGCAATGGGAAAACAACACACTCACTCTTCAAAATACCGATAGATACAAAAGAATCGAGTGAGTGCATTTTGTCCAAACAAAGTATTACTATGGGGCTATTGCTTATGACAAAAGTAATTTTATGGGATGAAGCCCCAAAGCGCAGAATGATGGGCTATTGAGGATATTGATAAATTATTGAAAGACATAATGAGAAATGATGATTTTGATAGAAAGTGATACTTTTTATGGAGATTTTAGACAAGTAGGGTCGCTTCTCGTGTAAGACTCGGAAAAAAATTACAAAATTTAGGGGCTTATAATTTTTGTATACATTGTATTTACTATTATATAAAAAATAAATGCAATATCAACCAAAAAAAAACTATAGCCTAGTGGTTTCCCCTTATACCTTCAAATTTGGAAATGTTAAGCAACCATTCCTATTGGATGCAATATTTTTTTTTCTATTTTTTCATATTTTGTGATTTAAAAAAAATTAACCTCTCAAACTAAGAATGAATGCTTCATATTCATTGGGCCTTGTAGCCTTTCAAATTACTATCACATTTAATTTTTCCTAAAGCCCTAAATAAAAATTTATCAAATTAAAAAGACAAAAAAAATAAAAAAATTATATATTGCACAACTTTGTTATACTTACTTTATTAATATTTTTGCTGCCAAAACTGTAGGGCGAGTTATATTCAAATAATTATTTAAAATTTTTAACGTGAATGTCACATTATTTTAACTTTAATAGAATTATTTTATATATATTACATATTTTTTATTGTTTTACGTTATCTTTAATTTTGTATTTAAAAATTAGCCCAATTTTAAAGTTCGACTCAAGCCAAAAAATTGATAGGATCGACCTTGTAGACAAGTATTACGAAACATTTCAAGAACAACAATCCATCAACTATTTTTATAAGTTTAATTGGTGAAATCGTATTTGTGGCGAAGGATGAAATGTCAAAAAACACTAGGTCAATGAATGATTCAAATTTCAGTAAATTCTTACTTAATAGTGGAAATAGTAAGGAGAACCAACTAATTACAAATCAGATTTACACCTTGTGCTGACAAACATCCCTTGCCGAGTAGCACTTTTCTCTTTCTAATCTTTTTTCTCTCCCCTTCCTCTCCCCAAAAAAAACCCTAGCATATTTTTCCCTTCCTCTCCCTCTCCTCCCTCCCCCTCCCTCCTTCCCTCTCCCCCTCCCCCTCCATGTTTTCTATTGGAGGGATATCAAATGGCGGTCCCTTGGGAGTATGAAGGTAGTCGGAATTTTTGGTCCAGGGCGACAGCGGGTCGGAGCTTCACGGAGGTGTCTCGGAGCGAGAAGACGATGGGTTGCATCAGTAGATTTGGGAGAGGGAGAGGCAATTTTTTTGTTTTTTTTTCCTCTAGTTTGTTAGTATAGTTGTTGTTTTCTTATTTTGTTTGTGTTTTCTTTCCTCGGTTGATTTGCGAAACTCGTAGGCGGATCAGTTTTTTCTGTTCTACAGTATGTAGTGGTTACTCGTGCCCGATTTTAGTTTTTTTGGTGTGTTACAGTCTCCTTTAAGGAGTGCTGAAGTCTCCCGGCGTGGAGTGATTAGTTTGGGATGGGTAGTTTTTTAGTCCATGTGAATCTGAATTGGTTTTACCAATTCCCCGCTTGGCTCTTAGTTAGTCTTGTCGGCTCTTAGCCCATTGACTACGATCGTAGTTGTAATTTTAGTTTTTGAGTTGTTATAATAAAATTCTATCGTTCGAAAAAAAAAGTAAGGAGAACCAACTAATATTGAAGGTAACATTAAAAGTTCAAAGAGATGATATTGAGATCTACAATGAAATGGCCAGGTATATATGAATTCTTAACTGACATACATGAATGATTAATGTTCAACAAACTATGAAATTAAAGATATTTACAATAAAAATAAATTAACTCGTGATAATTTATTTTTAATAGAAGTATTTAAATTTTATGGTTCACATGCAACACACGTGCACTTTATTACGCATCATTAAAATGTGTGGATTTTTCGCTTGCCCAAGTTCAACTTCCTCAAACGACTTATGCATTTAATTAAGGGATAATTATGTAAAAACCCCTCAACAAGTTAGGGCTAATTTAAAAAAAAATCCTTAATGTTTATTCTATCTTACATTTTTCCATTAATAAACAAAAAAAAATATTTCAAAAACCTCCCTAATATTTATAAAAATATTACAATTGGCCCCTTAAATTTAAGATAAAATCAAAAATTAAGTTTTTTTGTTTTTGTAATTCTAAAACATCTTTGGGTTATTTTGTAATCACCCCAAACTTCTGGGGTGTTCTTGTAATTAATTAATCAACCTCTCAATCAGCTCCTACAAGGAGTAGCTCACGACATGGATGTATCATGTATGATTGTAAACGGACAATCAGAATGAAAGAAACACTTCACAGGGCACTGTTGGGACATAACAACAAGCTTTAATCAGCAACAGCAAAACAATCCACAATTTCGAGTTCCTAACAAGTAATCAAATTACAAACAGGTTAATTAACCAGCCAAAACGACGAAGCCCAGCTTTCGTTTTTGAATGATTGGCTCAACAGCCACATCAAGATGCACTGACTGTTCTACAGAAGTCACTTCTTTTTACAGAATTTGGAAAGTCGACAAAAGATATTGCGTACGATACATATAAGAGAGACGAGCTATTCAATACAGTTTACTCAGCAATCTATACATCTCTGCAAGAGATAGAGGAGTAGCCGTGGGTGGCGTTTTCTGGCAACTTTTAAGCAGAGAGAGGGACAATTTTCGGATGGCTATAAGATTGAATTCAGTGAAAGCCATTCGACAGCCGATGTTATAGCATAGCAGTCACAGAAGCTTAACAAGATTCGCAAAATGTACAAAACTCTGAAAATTTTGAGAAGTGGAAAAGATCACAAACAAATCAGGGCTTGTGGCTAAATTTTGTTAGTCGAAAAAGTATCAGAAAAAAACGAATCCTCATCATAACCTAATATGCCGAAAAGCAATTATTCAGGCATTTGTCAACGAGCTAATTGTTATTTAGTTTTTACATACAAGGTAGAGTAACTATTTACACATGATAATTGTCCAGAACCTCCACGAGAGCGGCTTCAAGAGTTGTCTAAAGAACTCAAAGGCATCCAACATATTATAGTTGCTTTCAAAACTAAAAATGCGATAAAAATGAGGTCAATAAAAACACAAAATGAAGCATATTTCTGATTAGTAATAACAGATCAGTGCATGATAAACACGCAGCACAAAACTGCCATTACAAAAGTATCTGAACAAAAAGATGTTGATCCTCTAATAACAGTTGAATACTTTTACCCCAAAAACAAAAAGGGTGACGGCTTCAAGCATCAGCACTCAAAAGGAAAACAGATTGAATGGGATGAATGTACTGCACTGCATGCCGTCCACACGAAATTTAAATTTAAAAGACTCGCCGACACTCATGCTCGAGCTAAGTTGTGCGGAGTCTCCCATTTTCTCTTTATCCTCTTTGTATTTGGCAACATCACAACTGAATGTATTTATAACCACGTGAGGATACCCGGTCTCTTCGCTAATCCCACATTGTAAACAACAGAAATTGAACTTTCCATTTTTGACATCGTCAAGAACTGTGATAGCACAAGGATGAACAGCATTATCTGATGATCGTGGTATGGAAAACCACTCAAAGATTTCTTTTTTAGTATCATAAGCCCCAAAGGGAGTCACACATAGCAAACCATCGATTACAAAAAAACGACCATTATCAAAAGGGACAGTGTCAACATTAAAGAAGGTACGCCATTGTTTCCATCCTTCGTTGATGGATCCAAGATTAAGAGAAAACATTAATCCAGTCGAAGTTTGGAATAAAAAGGTAGAGTTGTCAATGAAAGTAAATGAAAAGATCAATACAGAATAAGAGGAGGAGTGCCTACGAGTGTAGGACAACCAATTGTAACCTATTCCAGGGAGTTTTTGCCATGTTTTGGCAACCGGATCATACAACTCGAAATCATTTTCACCAGCAGTTTTACAGGGAAATTCGAGACGAATTATAGAAGAGAATACCATAAGTTTGCCATCAGGTGTTGGAGTGGCATAAGGAGATCTTTTACGGTGCATCATATCAGGGACGCTGTCAAGCTCACTTTTCCCCAATTTTTTCAAGCTGGGCTTGGTTAAGTCGCACTTTGATAAATCAATTGTGTATACGGACTTTCGGTCAGGATCATCATCCAAATCAATTGACTCAACAATGTAGAGCGTCGAACCTAAAAGACCAAAACGCTTTGAACCGCCGTCTAGTTCCAATCGAAATGTGGGAGCGATGGAGATGAAGTCGTCTTTAGTCTTAGAAGCATCATAGCGTGGAGAATTTAATTCTGCAATAAATATATGGAAAGCTCTGTCGTTGCCAACATACAAGGAGCAAGTAATACACAGTTTTGTTGGAGGTGACGAAATTTTTTGCCGCTTAACATCCGGCTCAAGGTCGTCATATAAACTACGCCCCTTATCATCCGCATCATGATCTGATAATGGTGGAAGTAGTTGGCTATCTATGGTAACTGACTGGTCAACAATAGAAGCTCCCTGCAAAATACCAAAAGGCTAAATCTTTAGAAAGAGGAAATCACAAATGGTGTCAATAAGAAAAATCCTTCTACTACATTAGCAGGAATTCTTTTCTTTTTAAATCACCTTTTCAACATTCAATCAAAGATCAATATATATATATATATAAACAAAATTCAATACGAGCCATAACTTATGATTGGCTTCCAATACAGGGAGTTGCTCAAATAAGATAGAGGAAGGAAATAACAATAAGCTAAGCAAGAACGTATAAACCGGATGTTCCATTTTTTTTTTCTTCAGAAGCAAAAATCATTGTGTAGCCCTTACAAACACCTCCATTGATTAATCACATCGCACTCCATTTCAGCAACAGCGAATAAAATCAAATCATTGAAATTAACTTTTTATACATTCCTAATATAATCGTTGGTCAACAACAATATCGCGACGAAAAAGAAGAAAAATGAAAAATAGCTAAACATCACATTTCCAGAAATTCATTTCAAATAAAACTGAAAATAATGTATGAATAAACCGACATTCAGATAATAGAGATACTAACCAACATCTGAGCAGTTTCCGTTTGATTCGTGGATAAACAACAATCGATTTGGATTCGGTGAAGAAAATGGAAAATTTTGTGTGCGTTAAGATTTGCGAGATGTGAAGTCTCTTGTGAATCAACAGAAAGGTATGGAGGGTTTAAACAACACAGTGGAGGATCCCGCGCTTAGAGGCGCCGACACGTTGATTCGTCCTGTCATATTCACATATAAATTAGGTTAAATCTAACCTATACAATAATATCATTTTTACCCTAATACTTTCAATTATATCACTTTACTCTTTTGTACTCTCAATTTGTATCACTTTACTCCCTTATACAATTAAAATATCATTTTATCCTTATATTTTTTTATTAAATGACCTAATTGTCCCTACTATTCTTTTTAAATTAATTTAATGGCATTCAATTCATATATTTATCTTTTTGGAAAATTTATTTGCCATAAAATAAATTTAATATAGTTTCTATTAAATAACTATATTCTAAATTTCCATCATAAATCTAAAAAATGTGTATTATATTTTAAATAATATTTTGTAATATAAGTAAATTATTTGATTTAAGTTATTCATTATTAACAAGTTATAATAATATAATTTTAAAAATATAGATAACTATATAGACATATTTAATAGAAATTATGTTAAATTTAAGAATATTCATTTTATTATTAAAACATTAACCACTAAAATGACATTTTTTTGTTTAACATAGTTCTCATTTCAAATTAAATTTCAAACTTAATTAATTAATGCTTAATTAATATTAGATTTATTTAAAATATTTATATTTTATATTTTGTTGCTAATTATTTATCTTTAATATATCCCCTATAAAATTACTATATAATATGTTATTTTCTATTAGCTAATACATATATACTTTAAATTTATATTCATCACAAACTAAAATTATATAATTTATATTACAATCATTTTTATTAAATATATGAAATATTATTATTAATTTTTCAAAGTACAAATTTATGAATATTAAATACTTTTAAAATAATATATTATTTTTCTAAAACTAACATATGAGGATAAGATGGTCATTTCATAAATGAATGTGAATATAAAATAATATTGTAATAGTATAAGAGGGCAAATTGAAAAAATACAAATTGAGAGTATAAGAAGGTAAAATTATACAATTGAAAGTACAAAAGGGAGCAAAGTGAAATTCAATGAGAGTATACGAGGGTAAAGTGAGATTTACCCAAAAAAAAAAAATGATAATATTAGTATAAAATTGCAAATCTCAGATTCTTGGTTTTTATTTTATTTCCTTTGTGTTCCCTTTAAGTTCTGCTTTTTTTTTTTTTTTTGAATAGCTACGTGGCTTCTTAATACGTGTAATACCATACATGGTTTAATATAATGATAATAGGAAGCCAAAGGCCCAAAAGCGATTGTAAGCAAATTAAATCAGCAGCAATTAGCTTTGGATCTCAAGAACCAAGCAAAAAATTTCAATAATAACCTTCAATGTATAACCAAACCGTAAGGTGGCAAAATGGTGATTTCATTGCAAATACCTTGTCTGACTAATTCAGCACGTGAACGTCTCAGTCCTGTTTTCTTCCATGTCCTTGTCCGGCAAAATATATCAGCGATTTTTGTGGGCTCTTTCCTCTCCATCAATGGCATATATGCACTTCTTAAGCGTTTTTCTCATCATAATGTTCGTCAACTCAAAAAAAAAGCAATCAGTTGCTCTTGGATGGGAAGTAGAGATTAAGTAAAAAGTATCATGAGGCCAAGAACTTTGGGCAAAACCAGCCAATGATCATTTCACATAACTATGTCACACTTAAACACATGCATACCGGTGCTAAGAAGTACAATATGTATTCCTTGTTGTATAAAATGGGTAATGGAGCACATGTGAGTGTTTCAAAAGAACTCCCATATCCCATTATTAATGAAGTTTTCTTCACTTTATTAGTGGGAGACCCCAATGGGCTTAGTAAAAAATGGGCCAAGAGATAAGGGGCCCTCGCTCACATTGAGCAAAAATAATTAGCAAACTTTGCTTGTATTTCTAGTATTTTCTACCAACTTTCTAAATTCAAATTGAGCAAAAATAATTACTAGTTAGCAAATTTTGCATGTATTTCTGTCAAATACATTTGAGTTATGATATTTACCATTTTTATGAAACACTTAAAAAATGTCTCCATTATAAGTTTGATAATAGTAGTGATATTTATTATTTTTATGAAACACTTAAAAAATGTCTCCATTATAAGTTTGACAATAGTAGTGGTTCGGAAAAATTAACTGACACGGACACTAAAATTTTTGTAGATTGTCAAAATGGTTTCACGGACCATTTCAATTTTACTCTCACACTTTGCCACGAAAATTATTTACATTATTTTTTAATTGATAGGGAGGTGCGAACATAAGATATCTTCTAAATTATGTATGATTTATCAAGATTACGATTTTAAGCTCTTACCATACCATACATCAACCAAAATATCGTGACATCATTTTTGGTCCCCAAATCGTCCCCTGTTACCTATCTTAACATATATGACAGATATAGGAAATGTTTTGAAATATTTTGGGGACGTGGATTCTTTGATCTTAAGAGAAGTAGTAAGAAACAAAATGATTATCGTTCCACCGCATCTCTGATTCGGGATTTTGGTGCCGAATTACGAATATCCCTATTTTTTTCGGATCTTTGGACCAGATTGAGAGATGTTCTAGTTTTAATCTTTCACAATTACCTAATTAAAATTAGATATTGTCTATTTTGATTTAATTTGATTTTTTACTTTTATATCTTATCTAAATTTATATGTTATTTTTTTGTAGGATAAATAACCTCCATTGGTTTTTGATCATTTGGCCATTTCTTCGTCGCGGGAAGACTCGCTTTATAAGGAACGTTACGAAAAAGCGCACCCCACAAACATCTAATTTTTATTACAAGTATGAGCAAGCGGTTTGAGATGTCTAATCTATCAATCTTAATCTCTCTAGAATCTCTGGCTAGACTCGGCTATAATATTGATGTGACAAACCTCCTAAACGGTCCGTTATATGACACTTTTTGTTAACGAACATCATAGTTTCTGGTGATAATTTCTAGTGAATCATGACTATTAAGATTTTGCGGAATATGGCGGCACACCTCGGAGAACATTTTGCATCTTCTCTCGAGGTGTGCCGCCATATTCCGGCAAAATCTTAATAGGTTGTGATTCACTAGGAAATTATTACCGAAACTAAGTATTTTCCGTTAACAAAGTGTCATATATTGGATCGTTTAGAAGGGTTTGTCACATTGAATATTGTAGCTCAGTTCTGTAGATTCTGTAGATTAAGATTCGGTAGATTAGACATCCCAAAACCGTTTGCTCATACTGGTAATAAAAAGTAGATGTTTGTGGGGATGCCTTTTCTGTAGCGTTCCTTATAAAGCGGTTTTCCCACTATTTAAAATGGCCAAATGATCAGAGACCAATTGGGGGTTATTTATCGTACAAAAAATAATATATAAATTTAGATAAGATATCAAAGTAAAAAAAATCAAATCAAATTAAAATAGATAATATCTAATTTTAATTAGGTAATTAGGAAGTATTACCAGCTACAACATCTACTCAATCTGGTCCAAAGATCCAAAAGAATAGGGATACTACCATAATTCGACACCAAAATCCCGATTAAAAATGTGATAGAACGATAATCATTTTCATTTTGTTTGTTACTTCTCTTAGCATCAAAGAATCCACGTCACCATATTTCAAAACATCTCTTATATCTGTCACATATGTCAAGATAGGTAACATGGGTCGATTTTGGGACCAAAAATGATATCACGATATTTTGGTTGATGTTGTTATAGTATGGTAAGAGCTTAAAATCATAATTTTGATAAACCATACATAATTTAGAAGATATCTTCTGTTCACACCTCCCTATCAATTAAAAAATAATGTAGATAATTTTCGTGGCAAAGTGTGATAGTAAAATTGAAGTGATACGTGAAACCATTTTGACAATCTACAAAAATCTTAGTATCCGTGTCAGTTAATTTTCCCGAACCACTACTACTATCAAAGGTTCGAGATAATTATACAAAATTTAGCGGTATTTCAATGAATGAATTCGATATTGATAATTTAGCGGTCAAAGATTATATAAAATTTTGGGGTTAAGTTTATTTAGTGCTTCTAGCAGTAGCAAAAGGAATATCGTTTCATCACAAGTGACAGAGCATTTTGTGTTCAATCACACAAGTATTTCTCCTCTTCTTTTTTGATCTTATTACATCTTATTACCAAGTTGATGAAATCTATCTGGTAATTACTTCTTAATTAAACTTAAACATTATTTATTTTGATTTTCTTTTCTTTTCTTTTATATCTTATCTAAATTTATATGTTATCTTTTGTAAGCACCGTTTATTGTCTAAGTTTGTCAATTTATCGATCGGAAAGACTTGTCTTCATAAGGAATACTATAGAAAAGGAACTCTCACTACAATCCAACTTGCATTCGCGGTATGAGAATGCGGTTGTGGGGATTGAACAAGTATGGCAGAGAAACAGAAGATTACGCGTGATAAGCTCACTTCAAGTCGTTCCAATGTATGTCACTTTTGCTAATGGAAAGTATCTAGGTAATGGTGATCATTTTAAAGTGAACCTAAACTTATTTTCCTATCCATATGTGGAAAAACTCCAGGTTAACAAAACTAATCTTTTATTGCCACATTCTGCAGTTTGGAACATTTGATACAGGCTTATTAATGAGTCATCTGGATGTAACACAATTTATTAAACCAATCTCATGGTTGTCAAGATTCCCCGTGTTTGAAGATCAGGAATTATAATGTGATTGGGTTTTTCAAATTTAATTGCTCAAAATCCAGGGGATATGGAAGTATGGAACTCGTCCACCACAAGATGATTATTTCAATTTGCAGAAATGATGATGGGACAGAAATAGTTATTGCAATTTACAAACAAATATTTCTTTTTGGTAGGATGTACTCATCTAAGCAAGAAATGCATACAATATTTAGAAATGGAAAGGCACATCACACAAGAGGAGCTCCATATGATTATTCAGTTTTACTATTAATTGTTTTGATTTCAGGAGGATGAAGTTTTATATAACATTTTAGCACGGAGATCTTAGGAAACTCCAGATCTATTTGAGTTCTGAATACAATTTCACCATATCCTATTTAAAGGAGATGTCATTCATCACAAAGGAAGAAAACATCAGTTTGGAACAACTTTCAACTATATGGGAAACTACCACATGTTGATATTTAGTCAATTCAATCTAAGAGCGGCATAAGGTCAATGTAACAACATATGTGTTTGGGTGTGTAGCTTATAACTGCTACTCGTGTTAGCATGTGAAGTATATGCAACAAGTGTACACTTTAGTGCACATTGTTAGAGTCGGGTGTAGTGCGGACATGCACTCGAATTAGAATTGATTTTATCCTACCTGTAAAATAATTTTATTGGAAATTATATTAACATATAAGTATTTTTTTCTTTATCTTATGTTTAGCATTTATTATTTAATTACTCATATGATAAAGTCCTTAGATTATTTTAAGATATTGGGTATGGTTGCGCATTTGATGGTTGTTGATGTTGACCTTTTAAGTCAAACATTATCTTTATATTTGTTTTGCAATTTTCTGGATATTTAATGTCAGTTTTTGTTAGTTAATTTTCTGGATAATTAATGTGAGTTTTTAGTAATTATTATCAGTTTTCATTCTTTAAATTTACAGGGTTGATAATGACAGTTTTTTGTAAGTGGTAGGAGGTTTTTTTTTCTTTTCCTTGTTTTGTAAGTGGTATGAGGTTTTTTTTATTGGAGGAATAGAGAATATTCTAACTTACTAATGATTAGCAAATAATCAACTGCATTAACCCAACAATATGGCATTTTTGCTCCCTGTGATGTCAGCTGCAAATGAGTCAGCAAAATCTATCCTTTATCCTCATCATATATGCTTTTATGCCTCCTCAATTCGAGAGAGGTGGAGGGAACAACTAACATTTGATTCTACAATCGAACAAAGGATTGACCAAAAATAGGTTTGGTTAGAATGTTAAAAATAGGTTTGGTTAGAATGTCCGCAATTTGATCTAAAGAAGGTAGTACATGTTGGACCTGAACAATTTTCTGAAAAACTTTCTCTCGAATGAAATGAAGGTCAAGCTCAAAGTGTTTCGTCGTGAATGGTTAACTGGGTTGTCAGCTAATGATATAGCACTTTGATTGTCCACCCAAATAATTGGACTATGAGACTGAGAAATTCAAAGTTCATGAAATAAGGACTGAAGCCAAAGAATGTCACAAATAACATGGGCTAGACTATATATGTTAAACGGGTTGGCGCTAACCCTATAGGGTTAGTCCTAACGGGCTTGGAGCTAAACAGGCTACTGATTAAACGGGCTACCATATTGCGAACCTAACCCTAATCCTAATGGGTTTCAGGTTAAATGGGTCACTATCGGGCTATAAGTCAAAAAAATAAAAAAATATATATTTAAATCTAAAATTTTAAACTCGATTATATATAACATTTAAGTTTTACATGTTAAGTTAAAGTATTCATTATAAAAAAATCTTAGCATAGTTTATAATTATATTGCATTAACAGAATTGTAAAATTTAAATATTCCATGATCTAAATTTTAAAAATGAAACTATAATAATAAAATATAGCATTATATACCATATCCCCATATAAAATGGAAAAAAAATAATACTTTTAAAAGAAATATCCATATGACTATAAGTCATAGTTTTAGGAATTATATATTTACCTATTAAAGATGAGGAGATGTAAGCATGAAAAAATATATTTAGTGATATGTAATATGTAATAAAATAGATTTATAATATTAGAATTATATTTATTTTTTTAAATAAAAAACACAATTGGCGGGCTATTAACATCCCTCGGCTAAACAAACTCGGGCCAAAAAAAACCGGTTTGAATAGGCCAAAATAATTCGCCATAAACCTCTTTTCCCTTTAAACGGTCACTGCAGTACTCCGCTTCAGTGCTTGAACGAAAAACTTTAGTCTATATTTTGGAAAAACTTTCACATCAAAATATATTCTGGAAAATTACTGTTTTCAAATCTTCAAAACACTCAACAGCATCTAGAGTTTTAAAAAGAAATACTTCCAATCGTCCATTTTAGCAGTCTTCAACAAGTTTTAAGAATTTTAAAGTCGTTACATCACTGGCGTCAAACTGCCCAGAGAATGATTTGTAAAAGAGTTTACCTGGGATACCATGGTTAGAGTGCTGTTCGAAGGTTTTGCAGGGATGGCGTGGGTTTTTTGATGGTTGCCCAGTCTGTAGTTCCCCATGCCAATAGCCTCTCCAAGAGTACAAAACTCCTTCGCCCCTGCAATATTCGAAAGATCAGAGGGATTAGGAACCAATTCATCTGAAAATTTATCATTCAAGCCTCAAGGAGCCAATATATGGAATGTGAATCCTTATCACCTAAGGTCACCGAATCATTGGGCTCCAAAGTTCGAGACTGAGATTCGGAAGTGATGACGGGAATCTCAGATGGTTGTTCTGACTATTTCTTCCATTGTTGAACTTTGATAGGTTTAATTTAGCCATAATAAGTGGTTATGCCTTTAAAACAGAAAAATAAAAATAAAGAAGCAGATTTGGGTTTTGTTGCTGTCGGATTCAAGAGAATCAAAGACAAGAGGTACCAAAACCCTATATCCACAGCAAAATAAACGATAGAAGCACAGCAATGGTGTTCAGCTATTCAGGCCAAAGCACGATAAAAAAACACTCGCTGGCACAAAATCAGAGAGGGGTTTTCTATACGGGCAACAGAATCGGGGTTTTTAAAACCTCCGATCCCACAGTAAATCCGGCCTGAGTCGGCGCCGCAAAGGGTTGAAACCCTAGCGGCGCGAGAAAACTTTCGACCCCTGAAACCCTAGATATTGGGTTGTCTGAAGAAATGAGACTAGAACTCGTTAAATAACACAAGTGTGAGCAGGAGGGGTCTCTAGGGAGAGAAAATTCTGTCTCTTTCCATGTTTGATATTATGCTTCCTTCACTTTTCTGTCTCGCCTCCATGAATGCAACACAGGTACCAAATTCGTGAAAATGGTACCTTCAAAAACATCAGAAAAGATGCAACGTGTCACTACCCCATTGCTTTTTTTTTCAAATAATTTTTTTTCCTTTATTTTCGTGACTTGTGGGAAATTAAAAAAATAATAAAAAAGGCGTTATTTTATTGGGTCCAAAGTCCAACTCATTCGTGAGCTGGATCCGGTCCAATCCAATTTATTGAGGCCATCATTTATTTCTTCCTTAGGAGCCGTTGCAGTTGGAGAGTTACATATATATGTATATGTGTGTGTCAGTGTGTGTGGGTAAACCTTATTTATTTTTCCCTGTAATCTTATTCATGTCAGCAGGGTACAAGTAAATAGTACAATTTTTCTTGTTCCAAAAAATATAATAAAAATCCTAAATTCTTATCTCTATTATATTAAGATAATAGCCTTTATTTAGGCGAATAGAGTAATTTAATTTTTAATTTGTAACTAAAATAATAATTTTAAGAAAAGACTTAATGTAAATATATGGGAAATTGCAAAATTGGACCTGTAAATTTTAAAATTGCGATACTAGTCATATGACAATTTTGTCCGTTAGCAAAAACAACAATTTTAATCATGTAGTTTTTAGGATGTGACACTTTTAGTCTTTTATTTTTAATTGTAGTAATTTTGGTCATATTATTCCAAATAATCCATCTTGCTAAATTTATACGTATTTTTGTATTTTCGTAATTAGTAAATAATATGTATAGAATTTTATTTCGGATTTTGATACTGGACTCATAAATTTAAAAATCTACCTTCATTACACAATAGTATAAACAATGACGTAGACCCAAAGATAGGATAGGTCGGTAAATGGAAATAGGGCGACTTAATAAAAAAGTAAAAAAAAAAATCATATAAAAATACATTATCCAACTATTTTATGCTTGATCTTAGATATATTGATTATATTGGTTATGAAGGGCATTTTGAGAATAATTAGAATATTAAAATAGTTCTCGCACCAAATTTGCACCAATTTAATACTTTTAGGACTACAATTGCACAAATCTAAAACTTATGGGACCAATATTACAAAACAAGTAAAACATACAATACTAGATTTGCAATTTCAAAAGTTACAGACTTATATATTGCAACACCCCTATGGATGCATGAGTAATTTTGCATTTTTCCTGTTAATATATGCTAGAACAACAACAGTGTGCTATGATTTATCAAAAATAAAAAGACTAATTGGAGTCAAAAATAGTTTATCCCAAAATACTAATTAGAGATTAAAAAGGAAATTAGAATTAGAAGAGTATCAAGTTCTGGAAAAACCTTTTTTTAAACTACATAACAAAAAAAATATATAGGGCAAAATACATTATATCCCCTCAACTTGACATATTGCCCAAACACCCTCCTCAACTTGTCAATCCAAAATACATTCTACCTTTATCATAATAAATATAAATACTACAACAACATTAATGATTTAGGATTTATGATTCGTGGTTTAAGATTCAAAGTGTATCTATGATTCATAGTTTAGTATTCAAAGTTTAGATTTCGGTTATATGCTCTAGGATTTCAGATTTCGATTCACGTTATAACTTATTAATAATACTTAATAATTAATTAAATATAGGCTTTCAAAAAAAAACTAAATATTTACAATTCTTGAGTGGTAATATTTTAAAACTCGAATTTTATAAATATATGGGCCCTTTGTGTTCGCATAAGAAGGAATAATTAATTTAAGTTGCATTTTAGATCAAATGTCTTGTATCTAAAAGGGAAGAATTCAAGTAAAGGATTTAAGATGGATATGAAATCTATTGTAATTACTTTTAAAAGACAACTCAAAATAGACAATTAAGGATTTAAATCCATTTTATATTATAAAATTATCCAAACAAAACTCAACAGATTCGTTATTATAAATCTGAACTGAACTTCAAAGGAATTAATCCAACTGAAGCCTTATTGTTTTCTAATATATGTTCTCAAACTTGAAATGCATAAAAAGTTAACATCAATGGCATAGTAGTTGTGAAGGACTCAAAAGAGACACCATAGCAAACTTTACTTTTACAGAGTAGTAAGCACAAGCAAGCAACATCAACCATATAAAACACTTGAATGTGAGCTATAAGCATATACTTTCGGAAGAAAGTTTTAGATTCAAGCTAGGATTTTCGAAAAAAAAAGTTCATACAAACTAGGCAAAAAATGTTACAGCACAAATTTGCTTGTAAGAAGATGCCTCTAACAGTATTCTGAACACCAAATGAAGAAGCAATTCATTATTTCTTATTACATCAAACACAAACTCACAGTGACTTGTTTCGTTTAAAAGAATCCAAGAAATATAGCATCCGAAAGTGATTACGGAGGGAAATGATTCTTATAGTTGCATCACAAACATTTTATTACAGACTAATAATCCTTGTTCCCAAAATTCTTGCACCACATCTGGGAGGGAATTGGTCGAACTGGCATGTGCGGACGTTGCTGCAAGAAACACACTAAGTTAAAAAAAAAAAAAATACGTTTATGCACAGACCAGTTTTATGTTATGACAAAGCAATTCAGATGACAGTTGCGATATCAGACAATAAATCTTGAGAAAAAAACAGTTAATTACAGTTAATCAAACATAAGAACTTTACAGAACTGACAAATATATTTAGGGCTTTCAATTTAAAATTTATTCTGACAATTGATTGATGATTCAATTAGAATTGAATATCTAAAATTAAAATGCAAACTAAACTCATTCTTCAAGCTCACATCGCATTATTCACAATCGTCCATCTAGAAATGTTCAAAGCCTCAGTCAAAATTCGTAGTGATAATGGCTTAGAATTTCATATGCCGTCATTTCTACTCATCCACCTGATAATTTCAAAAATCTCTAATGATGCATTATACCCCCAACAAAATGGGATTGTTTATATCTAAACAAAAGACATTGAAAATGTTGCTAGATCATTAATGTTTCAATCTTGTCTTCCTTCTCATTTTTTGGGAACAAGAGTACTTCACAAACATAATCAATAGGACACCGACTAGCCTTTCTTAATAATAAATCCATTTTACAATCACCTCCTTCCTATTCTCACCTTCAAAATCTTTGGTTGCTTATGCATGTTTCTACTTTATTTCACAGACCAAATTTGACCTCGAGCTGAATGGATTTTAGATCCCGTTGACAAAAGGTATACAAAGTTCTTGATATATCCACTTCTATCATTTCTATATCCAGGGATGTGCACTTTGTAGAACACATTTTTCCTTTTGCTAATATACAATGGTGGAGATTTCCATCATACACACCATCCAACTTGAGCAATGATGTGGCTTGTTGCCTCCCGCCATGCCGTCCTAGATATTCCTTGAAACTCGTTCACCCCATTTACTTAACTCCTCAAAGATATCAATAAGACACTCATTCTCCCAGTCACTGCACCCTCTTCTCACGACTCTTTTCACCCACCCCCTAGGTTGATGTTCCAACTCATGATCCTTCTCCTTCTCCATCTAACACACGCCCCGGTAGAGTCGAATTGCCACCTTCATATCTCCAAGATTATCACCGCAGTTTTTTTGCTTAAACTCCACCTCACCACGGCATTCCTCCTGCTCTTCTTCCACCATTCATCCTTTGAAAATCACCTTATAACAATCTTTCCTCTTCTTACAAATCCTTTGCTTTTGCCATTTTACCATCAATCCTCTCACCTATCATGAGGCTATTGTTTTTGATCATTGGAAACACTCCATAACTTCTCATTAGATGCCTTGATTGAAAATGGAACTTCCATCACCACATTACCACCGCCATCATGTCTTCTATGCAAGATGTTTTCAAAACAAAATTCAAACCATTCTGGCGGTGTTGATAAATACACTCGTTTGGTAGCAAAATGCTACACTCAAAGAGAAGGATTTGACTACCAAGAGACATTCAGTGATTTTAAGAGTCAAAATCACAATCTGGTAAGAACTTTTCAAATAAGCCGGAACCAGTCGATAATCGGCACTCCTGAATGCATCAACTCGATGTTCACAATGCATTTTTGAATGGCGATCTCTATGAAGACATTTACATGAAATTGCCACCAAGTCTTCAGGTTCCCCAAAAGAGAATAGTAATTCGGGAAAATGTAAGTTGCATAAATCACTTTATGGCCCAAACAGCCTCGAGGCAGAATTTCAAACTTACTTCATTTTTGGTTAGTGATGGTTTTATTCAATCAAAATCGATTATTCTTTGTTTACTCGATCGAATGAGGATGGTTTTGTTGCTCTTCTCGCTTATGTTGATGATATTCTTATCGGGAGTCATAATCTGAGCTTATCCAAATGTGTTAAGTTTCATCTTCAAGATAAATTCAAAGTCCGGACTTGGGTGTCATGCGATATTTTCTTGGTAGCTTAAGTTTGCTGTCTTCCAAGTGGCATTCAAATCACAAAAAAAATACACTTCGATATTCCGAGGATTTGTGAATTGTTGTAGCTATAAGTACCCTCTGTGAATTGAATCAATCTTGTGTTCTCGAAATTATCGAGATTTCTTATCGATCCCACCAATATAATCGCAGTTGATTGGGAGGCTTATTTATTTATCCGTCTCCTGACACTGATATCACTTTTCGTGTTCATCTCTTAAGCCATTCATGGATAAGCCCACTTGAGCATTTGTCTATCATCGCATTTTACGTTATTTGAAAGGATCAATAGGTTTTATACTCATCGGGATATTGACATGATTTTGAAGCGCGCTTATTGCGATTCCGATTGGGCTACCCGTCCGGATACAAGCGCGTCCACCACAACGCTTTTGTGTTTTTCTTGGGGATTCCCTTATTTCTTGCGCTCTAAAAAGTTGATATAGACTGTTGATATCCATCACGATCCTCACAGGAGCGAATATCGAGCCAAAAGCTCAAAGTAGTTGTGAGCTCGTTTGGTTGAAGTACTTGTTGAAAGATTTTGGTTTTGAGCATTCGCAACCTAATACATCATTCTTTCTTCGTGATAATCAATCGGCATGCCATCCACTTAACCAAAAATCCTATCTTTCATGAGCGAACCAAGCATATCGAACTTGATTGCCATTTTGTTCGAGAAAGAATCATCTCGTGCATCCTTCAACCCATTCACATTAGTTCCAAATTTCAATTGGCTGATATTCTTACCAAAATAGCTTTACCCAATCCCACATTTCATTTCTTATTATCCAAGATGGGAGTCATCAACATTTACTCCCATCTTGAGGGGGAGTATCTTAATGATGATCAAATTCAAGGTGCAATACACCATGATGCACAAGATCAAAAATAGTGTAACAAATTGCTGACATGGCCACCCGAATTCTGCTGCTCTGCTGCTCTGACAAAGGAATATTTTGCTGATTCACATGCTCTCTGCCAATCCGTTATTTTCTTATTTTGTCATTTTTAGCCTGATAGTTTTAGTATAAATATTGGTACCTTTTGCAATGTACTGTACACTTTTTTCACTGATTCAGAGAAATAGAAAGCTTCTCTTATTTCTCATATTTATTCTCTATTTCTGCAAATGGAGTTTTGTGTTATGTTTGCATTATCTTCTTCATTTCGTAACAACCACAAATTGCAAGAATATGATATATCAGTTCAATTAATTGCAAAAACAAAGCAACAAAACCGAAAATCATGTGCCATTTTGCTTAAATTTCAGAACTTGGTCACGAATAACGCAAGAAACACCAAATCCCCAAACCCCTCAAATCCTCCACGATAAAATTAATCAGTCAAGCAGCCAAAAACGCATTAATCTAAAAAAGACAAAAAGCTAATCATAGGCACAAGTGCGTGTTTTGAGTGCCCACCTCGAGCTCGGCAGATTTCATGGCGATAGGTATACAGATCAGGACGATGCCAAACATGGCAAAAGCAGTGTTGCGCTTCCAGTGCTTGGGCCGGCAGTTGGGCCCACCCGTCATGCTCCACACTTTCGCCCTGAAATCCCCCCCGTGGGCCCCATCTGCGTGGTGGTGCTCTCCTCCTCCGCCCATCTGCTCTAGAAATTTCTGCTCTTAGTGCTGGAGATTGCAAAAATGAGAATCAATTAACTCACTGTAGCTAGAAAATGGGTTTTCGTTGTTGAAAACTTGAAATATGATTGTGTTTTGGTATGGTGTTTGTGATCTGAATCGGGTTATCGAGTGATTTTAGCCTAGGCCTTTTCCGGTTTGGTTTTGTAAACTTAGAAGGCTTATTGGGCTTTGCTCTATATTATAATTGGGCTTTTGGTTGGGGCTTGGATATAGTATGGATTAGCATATTGGGGCTTGTAAGGGAAGTCTACTTTGTATTCTGTGAATTTGTTTTTCTTTTTTTATTTCATTAAATTTACTGCTATTGTTTATGTAGAGTCATGTAATATTTTATATATTTTGTTTGCCTATATATAGTATTTTTATTTATTTATGTTAATTATTAGAAAATCTTGATCAATTTGTCATTCCCACTATTAATTCTATAGATCAGATGAAATATATTGTTACATTTCTGAATAAATGTTGATTGATCGTATATTTCATTGTTCCATCTTGTATTCTAATATGCTATACAAATGTCATGAGTATAATCTAATGTCATTATTTTGAATATATTACACGTCTAGTACATTAGAACCTCGGATGAAATAAATTGTTAGTCTATAAACAAAAGTTATTGTATAGCTAATACTAGTTAGTATAAAATTCCTTCTATTTTTTTTTGTTCATTTCTTATTGTCTTGGTCATGAGAAAAGTCTTGCATATTTATTAAAATCAAGCAGGATTCAATTTCTTGGTGATATTTAAAAACTGACTTTCTAGGTTGCATAGTGTGACTGGTGTTTAATTATGATTGTTCTTATGATTCCAACATTGTTTAAGCTAAGACTTGACTATTATTTAGTAGATCGAACTACATTTTATATCACTTAAAAAAAAAAAGAATCTAGAACGTTCTATATTCTTATCATATTTATGAATTGAAATATAAAACAAAATAGGTCCAACTCATTTTTTTCCTTTGCTACTACTTGTCTTTTTTATATATATAAATCATCTACTAGTAAAGAGAAAATAATACACCAAAAATGAGGGCCCACCGCCCATGATAATGAAATTAACTTTTATAAAGAAAAGACAAAAAAACAAATTTAAAAGTATGGATCCAAATATAATGTTGAAATGAACCACATGTTTATTTATAGACATTGTTTTTGTTCCGCGAGGCTCATGCGTTTCCCCCAAGGACCCCAAGTCCCAACCCACTGAAAAGATAAGAAAAGCAGACTAAACTCTAAACTAGTGTTAGTATTCTATGGACAATAAAAATTGCCTATCTACACTATTATCTAACTATTAAAAATCTAGGTTATAGGGAATTAGCTCTTGCATTTATTAATGGAAAAATAGTATTTAAAGTGAATAAAAAAGTAAAATATAAAGAGAGGTCAGAAATAATTTCATTAGTTGAATTTTTTTTTCTGCTGGTTTTGCAAGAACAGTTACATGTCTTGGCTTCTTATAATTAGTCTCTCTTTTAGAGTTGCATATAAGATATTATTAATTTATTGTGGGAGTTAATTCCCATTTATCCAAAGACGAGGTGAAACATTTGGGTAGACTGGGAACTTGATTTCCAACACTTAAAAAAATTATAATTCATATATAAGTTTACCACTAAATTTTACAATTATCTAGTTAATAAAATAAAAAATATTATTTCCTCCAAACCCCCCAAATTATACCAATCAATTTTCGATAAATCAGCAACAATTTTGACATTTACCACAAAAATATAGTAGGTATCAACCACCAATTTTAAATTTTTCTTGTAAATATTTACCTACAAAGATTTTACTTATAATTTATAGTTATCTTATTAGTTACCTACAATCTTTTTTTTTAGGTAATTTAATTTTTTGATTGTAGTGCCAATTTCTATAATTTCAATAGTATATAGGAATAGATTATATGACAATTGATAACCAACCAAGATACAAAGTGAAATATCCGCCAGTAATTAAAATAACATATATAACTGTTTAATTAACATTATAATCAAGAATAATCAGTTCACAGGTCAAGATATTTGAATTCTAAAAAGTATCTTGACCAAAATAAAATAAAAACAAATTGTGGTAAAAAGTGTTACTAGTCAAATACACGAAAAAGGTGACTCTACATCCTCCTACCCTCTTGAAACTCGTAGATAAAACACACAAACCACACTCTTCAGAAAAATCAAGAAAAAACTTCCATCAATTTTTTTTCGCTCTCTCTAGCAAATCCCCTCAATTCCCCTAAAAACCAATGGCCCTTCAATTGTGGGAAACCTTCAAAGAATCAATCACAGTATACACAGGGCTATCTCCATCTACTTTCTTCACAGCTATAGCTGTAGGCCTTGCCCTTTACTACGTCGTTTTGAATTTGTCTGCTTCTTCGTCTTCTGATGATGGGCAGGGAGAGCATGGTTCAAGCGGGTTTGAGGAGAAGATGAAGCCTCTGCCTCCTCCTGTGCAGCTCGGTGAGATTAGTGTTGAGGAGTTGAAACAGTATGATGGGTCTGATCCAAACAAGCCTTTGCTCATGGCTATCAAGGGTCAGATCTATGACGTCACTCAGGGCAGGTATAAAGTTTTTTTTCTTCTTCTTTTTTTTTTGCTTGATGTGGTATTTATGTTTGCGTTTTCTTGATTGTAGTAGTTGTTTTTGTGGTTGTGGTGAATTTTGGTGATTGTGGACTAGGTGGTGTTTGGGGTTATGGTTTAGAATGTAAATTTTGGTGATGTGATTTTCTGGGAAGGGTAACGTTTGGAACTTTGTTTATTTTGGTCATTTTTCGGATGATATTGTTCATAGATGTTCATGGAGAACTTGAATTCTGATAAGGTTTCAGTGATTGTTGGTTCTTTGTTGGTAAGGGTGTAAACGAGTCGAGTCGAGTCGAGCCGAACATAGTACTGTTCAAGCTTGTTTGACTTTTAATCAAACTTCAAAAATTGTGTTTGAGCTTAGTTTGATTATTAGTCGAATCGAGCTTGAACTAGCTTTAGTCGAGCCAAACACGAATCGAGCTCGAGTAGCTTGGTATTTTTACACATTTTATTATTTTTTTACTAATCGAGTCGATTATTGGGTAACTTGGTTTGTGTTTCAGCCTTATTTGTTGGTGCTTCTTAAAAGAGAAAGGGTTTTGACCGTTGCATTTTTTCTTTTTCTTTTTCCGGCTGAATTGTTGTTGTTCGTAGTGTATTTTCTTCTTTATTACATGTTTGATTTAAGGTTGTTCCTTTAACTGTTTTGGTGATTTCTTGTACCTGGATAAAGGCATAAAAAATAAATTACTTTCCGTGGAATCAGAACATATTTGCCCGTTTTGCGTTTTATATATGGTGACATGGTGCTTGAGATTTTGTGAAGAATGAACTCATAGAGTATATTTGTAACTGTAAATTGGTCATTGTGCGGGAGTGTATTGGATGATATTGTTACATCTTTAATGGAACAAACCTTCATTGTCAACAACGTGGAGCAAAATATCGAGTTTACACTGGGATGAGTTTTATTACGCATTTCAGTTTGTTACGGAAAGTATGATGGTTGTCGGATGGATAAATGTTTGTATTCAATTATGCACTGGTTATTTATGATATCAGTTGTCACCTGCTTCAAAGACAAATAATCTCAATTTATGGTAATGTTCTGCTTTACAGTCAATCGTTGCTCAAAATCAGGATTTTCTTCTATGATTTTTGACTCTCTACAACTTTTATTATACTTGAAATAGTTGATTATGTATGCAGTTAGAGTTGAAAAATTTGTCAATTATGGGACATTTCTGGGTCTTTCATTTTGGACTTCGTTCTGTTCATCATTGCTGACTCAATGTATTAGGTCATTCTTTTCCTTTTGCCTTGTCCGGTCCGAATATAGAGTATCTCTTGATGGTAAACCTGACCTTGTTGTGTTCTATAAAGTTTAATAAGAAGTAAATCCAAAATGTCCAATTTATGCAAATAATTGAATGTAAGTGGTTAACTTACATGTAAATGTGAAGGACATCATACAATCTCCAGATGATGGTGTGACAAATTAAGGATTAACTCAAACAAATATCATATAGGTGCATGGAATATCGAATAAATTCTGTCTTGTTTGGAAACTCTTTAAATATGTGCCTGATCTTTTATTTAATTAAGATATGAAAAATACAAACTCCATTTACTGTCCCAGAAGCGAGTTCAAATTCACTTTAATCCATGTTCAAATAGGTTACTTTTGGAGAGTTAATTTTTTAAAAATGTTTCTGCACTTAAGGTCATTTGTTGTTTGCAGAATGTTTTATGGACCTGGTGGACCTTATGCCTTGTTTGCCGGAAAAGATGCTAGTCGAGCTCTTGCAAAGATGTCTTTCGAAGACAAAGATCTGAACGGCGATCTTACTGGTCTCGGTGTATTTGAGCTTGAAGCTTTACAAGATTGGGAATACAAGTTCATGAGCAAATACGTAAAGGTCGGAACCGTCAAGACCTCCGTGCCAGTAACTGAAGGTCAAACGACAGATGCTGCCGAAAGTGACGTAGCAAAGCCGGCAGAAAATGGCCCGTCCGAGAGAGCTTCAAAGGAAACCGAGGAAACCACACCAGCAGCTGGTGATGCCGAGAAAAAGGAGTGATTTCAAACGTACGTAACGTAAACGTTTACGTTCATTTTCTGGTGTAGGATAGGCCTTATATATCAAAACTGGTTAAACATCCCAGTTGTTATTGAATAATGACTTGAAGCTTATGAAGTTTGGGATTAGAGTTAGTTTTTTTCGTGTTTTTGTTCGGTTTTCATCCATGTACTCTTAAAGATGTGATGTTAATATTATAAGGTTATTGTTTCTTTAGCCATTTTCTTTTGGGCTTGAATATTATTCAAGTATTTGCAGCAGAGTATTTATGAAAGCCTAAAGAGCTAATTAATTGCTCACGTGCAGCAGTATGAAAGTTTCCCATGCCCAAGTAGACAAGAAATTTGGTGGCCCTACATATTCCTCCCATGGCGGAGAAGATAAGAAGTTTGGTGGTCCGAATTTAGGCCATAAATAAATTAAAATTTGGCTAGGCATTGCTTTCATTTTCAAGGTACATTTTTTATTTTTCTATTTTGTAATAACCTAGATGCCTTTGGGCTTACTAAAAATAAATAAATTGCCAGTACTATTTGTCGACATTAGCGGTGGCTGCTGGACAGTGGTCAATGTTAGAAACTTAGAGGTGTCAAACGAGACGGGTTGGGCCGTGCCAAATTTTACTGGGCCATCATTTTTTGGAGCCCAAGTCTGGTCCATAAAAATACACCGGGTCGACCGGATTGGCATTTCAGTTTGGGCCAAATAGGCCATAGACTTTTGGTCTTACGAATCACAACCCAATCCGCCCTTACACCGAGACGATCAGGTTTTGACAAATCTAGTCAACGTTAAGGTTTCTCTAGGTAGCTTGAATCTATTATTATTGGAGTCATTGGTGTAAATTTAGAAACTAATAAAATATCTTAGCTCGTCGCCAAGTATAATTACCAAAAGTTGATAACTTTTGGGCCTAGTTTGAACTCAACATACGTGAACTTTTTTTTTTTTTTTTCCGTTTTTTCAAAGACTTAGAAATTGAACCCTATAAAGAGTGAACGATACATTCAACAAACATTATAAGTTTTTTTTTTAAAAAAAAAAAATTCAGTCGTGAAATTATTTTGAGGTTGAAAACTTAATACATCTTAGTAAATACTTTATCCTTGGCAAGGATCACCTATTTGAAGAAGTTAACATTCATGGCATGAAATGGTTAATTGATAATTTCTCATTAATTTTGAGTTGATAACTATAACAGACTATACAATGCTTTTGAGTTGAGAAAGTTCAAAGGAAAGAACATTATCGATTATCAGAAATCATCATTATCAACTATTTAAAAGTAGTGACAACTATACATATTTTTGTTTATATATGCAGATTTCTTTAAGACATCTGCAACACGAAATCTAATTCTTGAATAATCAATAATCTGAATTATTAGCTCCAATCATACAGGTTTCTTGTAAATAATTTGTATCTGACTTTTGCTCCAAAATCCACAGTATCCTCTGTTCCATTATAAATAGATTTTCCTTCATGAATGTACCTAACATCCATTTAATATTAACATATATTGTTTTTTTTTTCTTTTCCTTTCAAAAGTATATTGCTCTAGATTTTGTTTCCCATTAATTTTAAATATGAGAGTTGTAATTTTTTCCCATTTGTTTATCATAGTGATACTTCTTCTGGTACTGGTTCATGTATCCAATTGCAGGCAAATCAGTAGTCATGCAATTCAAGAATCTGAAATCAGAATAAGAGCTAAATTCTGTTCTCTTTTCCTTAAAAACTTGTCTACAGTTCCCTACAATGCGGTTTTAAACGGAGATGGGCACAAGAAACTGCACCTTGTGGCTCGACGGCTTGTCCCCGAAGGCCCTAATCCTCTCCACAACTGATCCTGCGAGGCAAATACAGATTTACTTGCTTATTTTGTGGATGCAAATGGATTTGCAACTTTGATTTTCATTGTTGTTCTAGCAGCTAGTCACCATTTAGGCTAAGGCTGAAACCTACTTCAGCTAAAGCCGAAGAACAAAGGATGGCATGTTCTTGCATGATTTTATTTTTCTGATAGAAGAGAAATGATTTTTGATAGCGTGATTTAATATGAGATGAAAATGTGCCGATCCAAGTTGATTGATATTGAAATAGTAGAATAATGATTGAATATAACTGATAGTAAAAAATATTGACTAGTTAAATAGTAGAATTTGTGGAAAAGTTGGTAATAATGGCTACTGATTTAATGGTCTTCTGAAAAATAAGTAGAAATGATTGGTATGAGAAAAAAAGTAAAAATTAATGAATAATGTATTTTCTGATTTTTTTAATAAGCAATCGTATTCTGGGGTGAAAAAAACTTCTCTAACGGAAAGAGAAAAAAGTTGTCATAAACAATCTCCATTGGAGGTTTTCCAAGTAAATTATTATTAATTGATATTAATCCAATACATTAAATTTGAAAATGAAATAGAAATGTAAAACATAAAATCTGAATCCGTGAACACACTCAGAAGTCATTCGTGAAAATAGTCCTCAGATAAAAAAAAAAGAAAAAGAAAAGTTAGATAAAGTGATTTGATTAATTATTAAGTACAATTGGTGGGCTCAATCTGAAGTTTATCCAAGGGCATCTTATCATGGACCCAGTAATTAAACCAAAAATACTTTAGATGGAAATTATCTCTCTCTTTTTTCTTCTTCCAATTTTGCTTCATAATTCATATACATTACACATTTTCTCCCTTATTTAAACAGCCAACATAAATACAGTGCATATCACATGGGGGATCTGGTCAAAGAGCATAAAATAAAAACCCAAACAAAAAGGGTTAAACCAAAAAAAAATCGCTTTAATAAATAAATTCAAGAAACGTACCATTCAAAATATTACCATAATTTTTTTTTTGAAAGGTCAAAATTTTACTAGATTTTATGAAATCATGATGGACTCGTTCTGGGTTTTTCTCGAATGCAAAATAAAAAGTTTGGCAACACGTGGTTGTCAAAGCTATTTGTCCGATTCTTCCCCACCATTTCAGACCACTCCATTAAGGCATTATTAACTCTTGTAGTTTTTTTTTGTTTAAATATTTTATTTTCTGACATTTTCTTGCTTTACTCTTCACTCTTCAGTGAGAGAAATAGCTGCAAATATCCTTGAATTGAAATGGGGTTTTAATGGAGAGTGGAAACTAGTAAAAGGGTGCGTGTGTGTGTGTGTGTTTTTGATTTCTTATTTATTTTATTTTTGATTTTTGGGTTTTTTGTTATATCTGGTTTTAGATTAGTACCAATTGGAATAGTTTTTGGAATGGGCGGTGAAAAGCCGGACTGGTTACCAGTGGGTTGGAAAGTCAGTGTGAGAGTTCGGAGTTGTGGAAAGAAAGACAAGGTAAATGTGTTGTTTTTTTTTTTTTTTTCTAATTTAGCTATTTGTTTTTTAGATTTATGATTTTATGATTATTATTTGTTGAACAATTTTGTGGTTGATTGGTGATCCATTTGATTCAATGATTTGTAGAAAGGTGTTCTTCTTAGATTGTTTTCTGCTTGCTGGTAAAGACTACATTTTTATTTTTATGTCAAAATTTACTCTTTTAGGGAAGGATTTCTGATTGAAAATGTATACAAAGATGCATAAAAATTATAATGTTGTAGTTCTGATTTATTTACTTGAATGAAGAAAATGAAATCTAGATAAGTATTTGAGGTTATGGAAAGCTTGAACAGATGATTGAGTTTGAGGTTATGCATAATTATCTGAGGCTGCATTATTTGGGCTTTGTGTGTTCTTTCTGGAGTTCTGGTAGGGTAAATAATGGAGAAGGCAAAAAGATAGAAGATGACAGCTGAAATAAAAAGATATATTAGTTGTTTTAAGTTTAATTTTTTGTTCATGTTGACATAAATGCAACAATTACTTCATTGAACCTTGTCTAATCAGAAAATCGAGAAACCATATCCATCGGAACCCCATAATTTGGTTTTGCAAATGAAAGTTTCGGACATGATATTGCAATTGTCCCATCATATAATTAGTGCTTTGTCATCTGTGTTTTCCTCATCTTGATAGCGCAAGAGTATGTAACTATGTACCACTGGTTGCAACATGTAATATGGTGGCTTAGCGTTCCATGTCTGAGTATTTTGCTGACACTTTATCAAAATACGTATAACGTGTATACTGTGCATCGCTTGTATCATAATGGAGAAATTCTTGCATGGTTATACGTCACTCTCCCTTTATAGTTGAACGTCAGCCTTTGGAGGACTAATTTGGTTGCATGGACATGAAAAACCATTTAAAAGCCAATATTTAATGGAAGACGACTTTTATTTGAATTAAGTATTTGGATATTGTTCTTACGATGTTCTTTTGGTTCTTGTTGCAGACCTTGTAGAGTATTTCTCTTAGGAATCATAAGTTTTAAAATTTAGTATTTCTTCCTAATTAATTAATATGAAGTTATTGGATCTATTTTTTTATTACTTTAAATGGCCTTTAAAAAGAGATTTCCAATTGGATGAGTTTGGAAGCTTTCAATTTAACAGAAAGAGATGGATTTTCTAAAATTTTTGGTCGACTAGCGTATCTAGACGTCCTCCTTGGGTCCACTGCTGACATTCACGAAAATGTCGACGATGGTATGCAGTGCCTAAGCTTTTCATTCGATTAGAGAAAAGCATACCTATCCGACAGACTAAAAGAAAATGATTAATCCAGTTCGCAGGTGTGAATTAACCCGATTGACCTATTATTGCCCCTTCGCCTGAATTACCTTACACAACTTGGGGCTGCTGGAATCGAGCATCTCCCATCATACCAACAATCACCGCCTTTCCGTTTTAGCAATTATATGATGTAATCTGGGAAAGTTGTATTGTTACTCATTAATAGACCTAGTTATGTATTTACACTTGGCTAACTTCTACCTTACCTTAAATGATGTCTACTTTCCGTTTCTGATTATTATCTTTGTGTTTGCTCTAGTATTATGTCAATCACTCAAAAGGCCTCAAGTTCAACTCAAAACCGGAGGTGCTTCGGTATCTCGAAAGTTCTGGAAAAGATCGGAAACCTAAGGAACTGAGTAAGGTGAACCTCAGCTTAACATTGACATCAATTCTGCTATTACGTCTAGGACAAGTAGTCCAACTGCAAGGGATATGGGATACATCTTTCATTGTGCCTTTTCTAAATGTGGGACCCATCTAAAATGTGGCGGACCCACAGTCATTTCACATATAAAGGATATTTTTCTCATAACATTGTTTTCTACATTACAAGTAAGTTTTTATTGTTGCAACATTGTAGATCGACATCAAAAAGACTGTAGCGGGGCAACTACCTCCAGGATGGATTAAGGAAATTAAAACAAAAAAGAAAGGCGGCAAGACCAGGAGGGACCCGGTACTGATCCCTTAATTACCTTTATGTCGTCGTTTCATTTTGATTTTCACTACAATCAATTCTATGCTGCTCTCTCGCCGATTATTCGTCTCCTGTTTTGCAGTCGGCTTTTCCTGAATAATGCATGCATTCTAATTTTCGTTCAGTTTGTTTTTCTCTCATTAATCCTGAGATTCTTCTGGAATGTCCACATATTTTCGTTTGTCTGCGATTCTTGCAGTGTTACATCGATCCTGTGAGTGGACGTCATTTTCGCTCTATGCAAGAAGTTTTCCGCTACCTTGAATCCAAGGATTCACAACAGGCCAAGTCCAAGCCAGATGACAAAGGTCATGTCAGTGTGGAGTTCGAAAACCATTCACCATCTGTTAGTAGGCTTGTCACGCGCTTTTTTATTTTTCATTTTTTGTTCTGTTTTTTCTTTCGTAAAGTTGACTCATTTGTTTCGATCAGTTTACTTATCGGATCTTGCTTTATGATATGATCGGTCGATAAATCTAAAAAAGTCGCAAAATTAAAAGCACTTGATATCTAGAACGTTGACTCCGTGCCTCCATCTTTGAATGCTTCTATGCAATTTCATATGTCAGTTTTTATGTTAATTTTATGAATTATATGTGTTCTCTAACTTTGCTTTCCGACTTTGCATTGTTCACCTAGTCATCTGCTGAAGCTAAAGGACAGAGATTGATTGACAAGAAAGCAGATAAAAGTTTAACTCGGAATGCAAGTGTAAAGTCAGGTTTTGAGCCTATCCTTGTACCTTGTACTTCATAACATACTTCTTGTCAGCATAAAGCTCCAAGATTGCAGCTTGACCTTAAATTTCATTAGATGCACTAAATATTTCATTTTGTCCTTTTAAAGGAATTTGTTAGACGGCCCTAGAACTATTACTATAAGTTTCATTCTTTTCTTTTTTTTTTCCCGTACAATTGCTCATTCAATGAACAGAGATGCATATAAGCACTGAATATTTGTTCTTTAATAAGAAATAGGGATAATTACGAAAACACCCTTGAGGTTTGGGCTAATTACAAAAAAATACAGAGATGTTCCAAAATTACAAAAAAGAACCCCTCAGGTTTGAATATGTCTTAAATTTAAGGGAGTAACTGTAATATTTTTATAAATGTATTTGAAATATTTTTTGCTTATGAAGGGGAAAATGAAAGACGAAACCAAACCTCAAGGGAGTTTTTGCAATTTTCAAAAACCTCTGATTTTTTTGTAATTAGCCAGAACCTTAAGGATTTTTTTTATCCCTAAGAAATATGACAACTGTCTGATCGGCATGATCTCTCTTGCAATCAGGACGGAGTCTCGCTAGTGGCTTAAAGGGTGCTGCAATGGAAAATGTAAATATGCCGGAGGACAATCATTTGGAGCAAAGAGTGAAACAACATGCAGCAGATAGAATGATTCAAATTAAGAAATTGGCTGACAACAGAGTAGATGGAAGTGCCGATGGGGATCAGAGATCAAAATCAGGTGCATTGTCGTGTTTTCATTGTAATTCATACACAACATCGTGTTCCTATCCCAGAATATGCTTAGACTGCATGCAGCTCCGAAGTTTCAGCTTTTTATGGGTTTGCTGACACTGGATGCACTTTCATTTTTCCGGCACTAGTTTATGAATTTTATTACATCAATATTTTGTTATGTGCTCTATACAGGCAGTACTTTCAGATTTAGGAGTGTTTGCAAAAACTTCTGCTTTTAGAAGAAGTGATTTGTTTTAGAAGAAGTGATTTATTGTAGAAGAAGCTAAAAATAATTGGGGATCAGAAGTTGGTAAAGTTTGTAAATAGAAGTTAAAAATTGATCAAAGTTGAAGTGTTTGGGTGGAAAAAGGGCAGTTTCAAAATGAACTTTTGAATAGAAGCAAAAAAAATTTCTTGTTATTAGTAGGCCAATATTATTTCTTCAGATTTGAGGATAAGAATGTCAATAGTCAACTTCTTTTTATTTACAAAACTACGAAAAACTTCATAATCAGAACTCAGAAGCAACCCCCCCTCCCAAGTGTTTAGATTTTGATTAAATGAAAATAGAAACAAAAGCAAAAGCTGATATTTGCGAACTTTTTGAATCACTTTGTTTGTGTGGTTGGAAACACTCCCTAAAGGAAATACATAAATGTGTGTGCCTCATAGTTTATATGTCATGAATGGATTAATTCACAAAGACATTAATATGATAGTTTATGAGAACTTCATTCGAGTGTCGTATTTCATCGTATAACATTCTGGTGATATAATTCCATTTGCAGGCTCAAAAGTTGCTGCACTGAAAAAAGTAGACATGCCTGTTCTGGAGCTAAGAGATGGACAAGATGATTCTGTAGCTGGGAACCTTCCTAATAAGCTACCACAAGTAAATGTGAAGGAACAACTTAATGGTGGAAGAAGACGAAGCATGAGATTGGCTGACAGCAAACCAAAAGATAATGTCACTAAAGATCGGTCCTTACAATCAGGTGCGTAAGACATCGGTTGGTTCATTGCATTCAACTCTAAAGATTATTTTTCGCTTTTATTTACTTACAGCTTCACTTTTTTCACAATACTTCTTCAACGTTGCGAATTTTGTGTACATCAAGTCTACCTATCTTATCGAATACAAGCCACACTTTCATATTCAAGTATATCCAAATGAATTCTATTTTTGTCTTGCAAAGACATGCATATTATTTAGGAATAATTACAAAAACTACCCTGAGGTTTGGAGTAATTACAAAAAATCCAGAGAAGCTACAAAATTACAAAAACTACCCTGAGGTTTGGGTCTACCTTAAATTTAAAGGGTTAACTGTAATATTTCTATAAATGTAAATGGGCTTTTGAAAAAAAATCTTATGAAGGGGGAAAATATGTGACAGAATTAAACCTCAAATATTTTTTTTTTTTTTGGAATTTTGAAACTTCTCTTGATTTTTTTTTTGTAATTACCCCAAACTCTAGGGTAGTATTTGTAATTATCCCTATTATTTAAGAAATATTGACATTCAAATGAATATTTAAACTGAAATTCTGATTGTGAGAAGTTGTTTGGCACATATGTTTGCAGGCTCAGAAGGTGCTGCTGAGGAAAATATTATTACGCCTGAGAGAAATGAATCGGAACAAAAAGGTGCTGCTGAGAAAAATATTAATATGCCCGAGAGAAATGAATCGGAACAAAAAGGTGCTGCTGAGAAAAATATTAATATGCCTGAGAGAAATGAATCGCAACAAAGAGAAATGGAGAATAATTCTATGGGAGAAGGTCAACAGCACGAAAATCTAGTGCGCCAAAAAAAGAGAAAAAACCCAAATAGCAAATGTACGAGCGACTTACCTCGTAGAACTTCAAAAAGACTTGCTCGCGTAGAAGTTGATCCATCACTGGAAATAAAAACAAGCGACAAAGCTGGAGCTTCAGCTACACTCTCAGGCGAGGCCGAAGTTAATACCACCAAAAATGTCGGTAAATCTGGACCGTCGGATGAGCCACAGATTGATGCCACTGGAAAATCTGGCAATGACTCAAACGAGCATCGTACAGAATGCAGAACAGAAAATCCAACCAACGATAATCAGGAAAACCCTATAACTCATGCAAACAAAGGTGTTGGTGCCGACTGCCAGCAAGAAGAAAAGCACGATGAAAATCTCGACTCGTCTCTGAAAAATCTACTGATGGATCCATGTATCGAGTTTGCAATCAAAACTCTCACCGGTGCTATTCCTATCGAAGAAGTGACCAAAGTTGGTGAGAGTTCAGTCTCTTCTCTGTCTTCACCGGCTTCGTCTTCTGTGTTGCCATCTGGCGATATTTTGGCCGATCCGTGTTTCGAATTTGCTGTCAAGATGCTTACTGGGGAAATGCCAGTGGAGGACGGTTCGCGATATCAGATTTCATTCCAGCAACCTGTCGTCGGCTCATCAAGAGCCGTTGGATGTAACAGTTCAACTTCACCGGTGTTCATGTCGGATAATGTCTACCCTTCGATTTATTCAGTTAGCCAATTTGATGCTGTAAAGAAGCCTAGTATGAGGCAACAGGGTGTAAGAGATCCTCCTTTTCCTCAGGCTATAAATGGTAGCTCATTGAACTCTGTTGGTACCGGCCTTCACCACGGCGTTGAAGGGCAAAAAGGGAAATTCATGTAGGATGTTTTTTGTGATGTTTGACTTGGTCTGCAGAACTTTTGATGTATGCAGAAATGAACAATGGAAACCCCATCTTGTGACTTTCTGCAGCAACTGAGTACACTTCTAAGTGCTGTGAAATTCAAATTTAGTGGTAGTCACATGCATGTTTGGGGAGCAGAAGTGTAAATTGCATTTAGAAAATGGGTTTATTGTCTAAACGGACTTCTTAACATTTGATTTGTCAAATTGAGGACATTTATAGAATGGACTTTTTCCATCCAAAAGTTTATTCTAATTTCTAAATTAACCACAAAAGTTTATTTTAATTTCTAAATTAACCACCAAACATCCATTTTATGGAGATGAACTTTCTGATCCAAAAAAAGTCGAATTAAAAAGTGCTCCCAAGTCCCAAACACTCGGAAACATTTATCCAGGGGCGTAGCCAAGGGGGGGCTGGGCCCCAAATTTTTTTGTTCCATTTTTCTATGGAAAAAAGTGAAAAAAAATTATATATATATTTTTAAGGGAAAAAAATAGTTGAGCTAGGGGAAAAATATTTTGGGCTAGAGGTACTCATACAGGCTGACTACGGCCCAGCAGTTATCAGAATAATTTTTTTAATTAGATTATAAATTGGAATCTTAAATTAATAATAGAGACATGTAATATATTAAATGAAATTAAATAGATGTATTTTTAAAAAGAAAAAAAAGCACACAATGCTCTAAATAGTAATAATAGTCGTGTACATTCTTGCACCTCCTAATACGACGGCGTACTAGAACTCCGGAAACAGCATAATATGGTATTTGCCGCCAAAATCATTCCCAAACAACAGCGTTTTTCTGCTTCAAATCTCCCATGTATCTAAAACCCTAATTTCATAACTTGATCGCATAAAAGAAAGCGTGGAACCTCCTTCATAATTTTATAAAATAGAAACATAAAAAAGCGATGCAAATCCAAGTGAAGTGCAGTTGTGGAGAAGGCAACTGCCCGGAATGGGCAATCGTGGAGCTTCAGGGGGTCGTTGAAGCCCAGCCCTCATTTGTGGACCGCATCCAAAACCTCCAGATCGGCGTTCTCTGTCGGCCTTCTTCTCAGGTTTCTATATTTTCGCCGTAATACCATTAATGGATTGTTCCCAATTAACGCAATTTTCTAATTTTCTTTTCCGTGTGTTTAAAGCGAGTGAGTGGATAGTTTACACATTTACTGCTTTCTGAACGGTTCTGCTTTTTTTTTTTTCTTCGGTTCGATTTTCAGGAAAATTACACATTTACAGTTGGGTACCATGAGCTGACAGGGTCGAAAGTGACTCTGAAGAAGCCGATTTTAGTGTTGAAGAAGATTAAACTCCAGGACGAAGAAGAGGAGGGTGAAGGTGAAGGCGATGTGAGCTCTACGAGGGTGGAATTGGATGTTATTGGAGTTATTCGCCACAAGATTTTATTCAAGACCAGGCCTAAAGCTCTTATATCTAGTAAGGATACATCTTATCATATTTGCAAGGTCTTATCAATGTTGTTCCTTTTGTGCATTTTCTTATAAGTGTTCGCGTGTGTTCGTACATATTACGAAATTTGCTGCAATTTCGTAGTCTCCGAATTGGTTTATTTCTGATGCTTGGTTATTTAACATATCAAACATGAATAATCTAAGTTCATAACTGGAAATATGTGGGATGGGATTCAAGAATTATTTTCTGATATGAGATGTTATTTGGCTTGAAAAAAATGCAGTGGACTGGAAAATGAACTTCGTACTTAAATGACTTTTCGGAACTAGTGTTTCGCATTTCTACTGCATGCTTCCCAAATCTGTTATAGGATTGGCTTTTGTTGCACATCGGACTTGAATTGAAGTTGGATTGATGGTTCTGAATTCAAATTGTATCCATGGGGGTATCGAGCCGTCATATGATGCACCTAAATATTTGTGATGGGAAAAACTGGGGAAATAAACTGAACATGATGAGAGTTGGATTCCATGTCATGAATTTCTTCTTAGATGGTTCTTCACCTTTCATATCTTGCATAAAACATAGTACTTAGGTGCTGGTGTCGATCAACTGTTGTCTTTGAACGGGCTTAATCTGATTAGAATGGGTTTGGGCATTCAATTTTCTGTATTCAATCTCAGCTCATAAAGATACGTGGGACTATTCGATGGATTTGAGAGCACAGTGCATTATAACTAGATAAAACAGTTAAATTTTCTCCATTATTCTTTTTTCTCGTCAGGGCTTTGGTTTTTACCTTTTGCTGACAATAACTTGTAGAAGTGGATTTTCATGGTCTGATTCTTTGCTCTTTGCAGGATCTCAACCAGTTATCAAAGAAAAAGTCACTGCACCAAGTTCCACTGTGCCACTCTAATTGGATCAAGCTGTGTTAATGACAAACCTGATGAATGTGAACTTATAGGAAGACTTAAAAGCAAAACTTGATTGCCTCGAACGATAGTGAATCTTAAGATTTTTGGAAGCGATGGTGAATCTTAAGATTTTTGGATGAAGGCTTCTGTATAAGCATCGAAACATGTTCCTTTAGCTTATGTGAACTTTTATGTGAGTATTGACTATTGAGTTATACGTTGTGCCGAGTAGTTGTAGTTTTGTTTTTTCAAAAATCACGTAGAGAAAAAATTACTTGTAAGAACGAGTATCCTGATTAAACACAACAGTTAGCGTCGTTGTACTATATTTGATCTCTGGGTTTTTTTTATTTGACTGAAGAGAGGAACTTAAACTAAAATCGAACATAACAATACTACCGAGGAAACTTGAAGAGACGTCGTTGTACTATATTTGCACAAGAGCAGATGTATCCCAATGATCCCACTGCTAAGGCCTCAATGGGTTCCTTTAATGCAGCTATATTCATTAATTGGTATAATGATTAAACCTAAAGATACTTCATGGTAATTGGACAATGACAGTGAAATGTAAGTAAGTTTCACAGATAGCAACTTTGCTGTAAGATACCTTTTCAAATGATATAAATCCGACAACATATTACACAACATCCTAAACGGTTGTATGTATACAATCACTTCTAAACGATACTGGATCCAGCACGAAGCCTTAATGTTTCACTTCTCTTACTTCTCTCCATAGCATCTACCAGCCAGTTTACGCTTTCTTTTATACCCAACCTGCATACAATTGTAAACTGATCACAAGTCCCTTGGGTGGAGTCAGGAGTGTGTAGGAGGGTGGGGAGACGGCTCATTAAAATTGTCAATAAAAGAAAAATCAAAATCTATCAGCTTACCCATCAAAAGCTGAAACAGCTTGAAATGTAAAAACTCGCTCATCCAATCTATTGACGTCCAGATATTGAGCAAGTTCATCAGTTGATACAGCTTCTTCAAGATCCTGTGGAACGCAAAAATATATAGTTACTCATTCAATTACATCATAACTGCAACTGTGCTGGATCGGTCTTCACAATGTTCCAGCTTCTATATTTTTTTTAAAGGGATAATTACAAAACCCCCCTCGAGGTTTGGGCTAATTACAAAAAAACCCAGAGATGTTTCAAATTACAAAAAGCCCCATCAGGTTTGATTGTCTTAAAATTTTAGGAGATAGCCATTAACATTTTTACAAATATTAGGGGGGTTTTTGAAATGTTTTTTTGCTTATGAAGGGGAAAAATGTAATACGGGATCAAACCTTATGGGGTTTTCTGTAATTTTAAAAAATCTCTAGATTTTTTTGTAATTAGCCCGAACCTCAAGGGGTTTCTTGTAATTATCCCCTTTTAAATCAAAATAAACTGAGAAATTTACAGAATATGAAGTCTAATGTGAAACAGCTTACCTGCTTGTTTGCTAGTATTAGCAGTGGAGCTCCTTGCAAATCCTCATGCTGTAGAACCTTTTCTAACAGAGACAAAGTCGGGGTAGTATCACAACATAAATTTTGACAAAATATACTTATAAACTACAGATTATGTGTAGTTGTTTACAAACTTCTCAAGAATAATTACCAAGTGCAGATTTTGAATCTTCAAAACGGGACGGACAAGCAGCATCAACTACATAAATCACAGCATGTGCCTCTTCATAATACTTTTCCCAAATGGAGCGAAGACCAGGCTGATGAGATCAAGCATAAAATAAACAGGATCATGAACTTCACTGTATAGTCTGTATGGTATGAACATAAATTGAACATATGACTGTTCAAAGGTCACAGGGTATTTATACAGTTATATATGACCAATTAGCAAAGAAGTCCAGAGCACATTCCAAACCTGACCTCCCAGGTCCCAGAATACAAGTTTTGTATTTGAAACTTCAACTCGACCTATATTGAGTCCTACAGTTGGAACAATTCGGTCTGGAGCAAGGCCTTCCAAGTTTAAGTACTGCGACTTCAACTTCTCCAGCAATGTCTGCAATAGATTTCTGAACTAACTCAAAACAAAGATTTGGCACAAAAACAAGTCTGTTCGGCTCTCATAATTGACACGGAAACACATCTCCATTAATATAAACAGAAAACCATAGGAGAATCACAAATGTACATTAGTGAGGAATTTTATTTTAATGACCACCCAGTAAAAGCTAAAAAATAAAAAGCTTAGACAGAACAAAAAGAGTCATTCCTTCCAAGGGGAAGAAAATTATTTCCAGGGGGTCTTCACAACAGGCGACTAGCTAAAAATAATGCACATGAAATTGTCAGTGGTAGCATTTTAACCACTCTCTTTGAATTTATAAGGCAAAAATCAACTCACAAGCAAAATAGCTACATTTGGTTTCACATAAGTAATATGTAATAGCGGGTAGTGAGTTTGAAAATGTTAATAGCTGGTATGGACTTTCAAAGTTTCAAAAATGGTAGAGGGTGCCATTTAGTTACTGCATAACAATAGACAGTCAAAGGTGCCATCTACTCTTATTACAAGTGCGTATCAAACAGTAAATTTCTAGAAGGAGACAATTTCATTTGTTTTATCTATCTACAAATACTAGATCAATTCCATCAAATTATGGATATGACAAGTAGCAGGACATAAACAAAAACAATGAAGTGATGTTCTCAAAAAAGATAGTTGAGCGTGTTACTGTTTTCCCAGCCTTGTCTATTCCAAGAATAAGAACATGAAACTCCATCTTGCTGAGCATATACTGCCATAGTCCGTAAACCAGTGAGAACATCTGTGTCACTATTCCTGGTTTTTATAGTTATATCTTTTATGAACCCTTTGGTCACGTAAACTAGGAATTTAATACCCTGCAATCATACAAATGCAGCATAAAATAGAATATGTTAGCAGTATAAAGAAAGATAGACAAGAAATAGTTTGTGAATCAAGCAATTAGCATTACTCCAACAATAAAGCGATAATTTTGGACACAACTAGCAAATTCCAACAACTGAAGCAATGGAAGACTGTATTTTTATTAGCATATATCAGTATCTTTTAAATTAAAATAAGGGATAATTACAAAAACACCCCTGAGGTTTGAGTTAATTACAAAAAAACCGGGAGATTTTTAAAAATTACAAAAAAACCCCTTGAGGTTTGATTCTGTCTTACATTTTTCCCTTCATAAGCGAAAAACATTTCACAAAACTCCATAACATTTGTAGAAATATTACAGCTACACCCTTAAATTTAAGACTGAATGAAAATCTCAAGGGTTTTTTTGTAATTTTCAAAACTCTTTGGGTTTTTTTGTAATTAGCCCAAACCTCAGGGGTGTTTTGTAATTATCCCTTAAAAGAATCCAGTTTTCTGCGGCAGGTCCTGTGTACTGGACAACCTTTTTGCTTTTACTGTCCATAAACTCGTATATAATGACATCCAAAGGAACAAATACTGATATGGCAGATTATCAAATTGGTTCAAATTCAACTCAGACGACGAATCTTATTATGGATTGGTTTTAGAGCTCAACATCAAGCATATGAGATGGTATGAATTGACACTCTAACAGGTCATATTCCAAAAATAGCAGCTTGAATAATCTAAATTAAAAATCACGAGTACCGTTTCTTCTTAATTATGCGTTTGATTTATGTAAGTCTCTTCCAGATTAGTTTGGTTCTTAAGTATTCATAAGCGTTCATCCCTTGTACTGAATTAAATGCTGAATTGAAACATTCTATAAATGCATCCCGCAGCCGCAGCCGGAAAAAAACATTCATGATTGACAATTTACACGCAATGCACCATTACCTTGTCCTGCACCCCCCCCCCTCCACAAAAAAAAAAAGAAAGAAAGAAAGAAAGCAGTCACAGAAAAAAAAACATGATTCCTATATATCAAACATTGACTGAAAATCAAGCAAAGAGATGATGGTGTCTTCAGCACCATATGGTTCAAACAATGGAGAAAAATGCATAAAACTTCATAAACCCGCTCAATTCGGTAAATTAAAGACAAAAATCGGCACCCAAATCAAGAAATTAGGAAACAAAATTTACTCTATCGTAAATCAAATCACGTAATAGTCCATAATTCAAAGAAGAATGTACAAAAATTTGATGCATGCATTGAGAAATAGAAAATAACAAACATACTTTTGTGTGTTCTGGGGTAGTGGTAACTGGTAAGAGCGAATTGAAGAGCTTCCCCAAAGATGTTTGGGTTTTTGCTTCACGATATGTTCTCAGAATTAAGATCCCTCTATTATCTCGTTTACGGGCGAAATGCCTATATTGCCCTTGGCTTTTATCAGAGAATCGGATTCCGGAGGTCCGAACCACATGGTTTAGCCCGACCCAGATTATAATTGAAACTGTAGTGATCCAACCACTTGCTAAATAAGAGGCTAAAAATAAATACACATAATATGGAATTTTTCTATATACATTATTTTGGAGTATTTTCTTTCCAAATAATATTTGTAAATATATCAATTCACATTTAAAAACCAAATAATAGAACCTTTAATAAGAAAATTAAGATTATGAAAATTATTATACAATGAACGTATCTGATTCACAGTTAACAATTGAATTATAAAAAAATTACTATTTACCTGATTCAATTCAGTTATTATGAAATGGGGTGTTTCACTCTTTTTATTTCTATCCAACAATTATAATTTTTTGTAACTGTCAAATAAAAGGACATTAAGAATTGGTTCATATAGTAATAAGAAAGCCATTTTATCATTCGAAATCTGGATAGTCCAAGAAAACCCGACCCGATCGAACTGCAGATACTCTCCTGGTCAACTTTGGTATTTTCGCCATTTCATGCGATTACGCGGGACAATCCCAGGAAAGCACATAAAATACCGCGAAGAACGAGAAGAAAAAGGCTCTTAATTATATCACAAGCTCGGGGGTAGCAGACTAGCAGTAAAAGAACTGAAAAAAAACTGCCATCATTTCTTCTTGAAGGTATACAACTTTTTTGTTCTTTATTTTATTGTGAATTAATTCCTGATTGTATGATCTACACTTTTCGCCTTTTTGAAAATTTGTGGGTTTTGGGTCGTCTTTCCATTCGAATTTCCTCTGTCATCGCATTCTTGGCCGGAAATGCATTCTTCATAACCTTGCATTCTTGTTTCAATTAAGTTTTGGTTATGTAATTTATTTATCGGTTAATGAATTTGTTTATTAAATTTCTCTGATTTAAATCTTGTTTTAATGAGGGGGTGGGTTTCGTTTTAGGTTTATTTTTTTACGGTTGTGCAATTCAATTTGAGGTTAGTCTTAGTACTTGTATTTTCAGTTTTTCATTATTGCAAATTATTGTATGAAGTATATTGATGAAATGCGTATTATAATAGTCCTTTGTTGGACTTCATGTTCAATTATTTATTTCCTTTTGTAGAATGTCATCTCAGGCACGACAATTGATGAATGGGTATACATGTTTCTTGTTACAGTGTAGTTAGCCAGTTGTCCATATCCGAGCGTGATTTCTGGAACAGAGGATTGTCAGATTGCTGATATGAAGAAGTAATTTTCTTTATCATTCTTTGCTTATGGCCATTTTGTGGATATTTTTGCTTGTATATGTATTATGTGAGAAGTCTTGTGTCTATATTGGTCTTCTATAAACATGGGGATAGTCCTCGAAAATGAAAATGGGCACACTGATGTTGGGATTGATTTCTGAATTTTTTGTTTCTCTGGCACTTCATTATAATGCTTCATTTGATATCTTAAATTCAACTTTTTGGGGTGCCACCATGCCAGGGCGCGAGTGAGATGGGATGAAGCTAATTTAGGGGAAATCGAGGAAAATAAACCTGTGAGGCAGAAAATAACTGAACCGAAGACACCATATCATCCAATGATTGATGATGACGGTATGTTTTTCCGTGTTTTTTTCCTTGTCATTTTCATTTGACATAGTTTTTTTCCTTCGATAATGCTTTAGGAATTTCTAATCCTTCTTGACGTCAATCATGATTTATGATCGCACATGTAAAATCTGTTGACATTTGATGATTCCCAGTTTTTTTGTGTTTTGTGATTATTTCTTCTCTCTATTTCATTATATATAACTAGCCGTGTCGAACTATGGTTAGAAGTTTTAATTTCTTCATTTGTGGAGTAACTTTTCTGGAGACAATGGTGATTGAAAATCTGAAGTTTGATTTTGGTCTATGGCTAGTATTGCATTAATAATGCTTATTTGGAATTGAGAGCTTAGTAAATCTTTTTGGCAAGAGTACGCACTGTTGACTATTTATAAACCTAAATTTATTCTGTTAGATTATTGCAAAGGTCTATCACTTGGCTGTGCCTTTACCTATAATAATGATGTAGGAGAGAATTGAAACCAATCTTCAGTTATTACCTCGCCACCAATTCACTTATGGCCTCGCCAGGATAAGTTCAAGAACTCCCTGAAATTTCCGAAATCTTCACTACTATCATTGAAAGTGGATGCTTTATCTCGAGACAAAATTGAATAAATTGATCCTGGGGTTTTTTGTCATGTTTAGAACGGTTGAGTTACTACCTAGAACAGGTGGTTGAACCACTTTCTGTGTAACCAGTTTGGTGACATCTAACCTAATTAGATTTCGTATAATGTGCTACGCGTTGAGTGTTTGGGCCATCTAACTCTTTTTAGATCCTATTCATTCTTGCAGCTATTAGGATCCCCAATTTTTTTTGGAGTGTGGTTAGGGGTATGAGACCACATAAATGTATCTTTCGTGAGATGATGGATTTTTCTGGGATATGAGTGCTGATTGTTGAGAGTTTGGGTCAGTCATTTTAAAACTCGTGATTTTGCAATTCGTTTTGCAAAGATCCATTCTGGCTACTTTTAGCACCACCAATGATTGTGCATATGCCACATGCACTTCGTTATTAAGGTTTAATTAGTCATTGGAATTACTGAAATTGTGTGTACCTTACTGGTTTGTTAATGAATGTAGGATCATTGTCTCCCATTAGAAAAGGAAGTTTCGAGGATGGTCTTGAGAATACAATGCATGCAGAAGCTATCTGTTCGGCCTTGAATGATGTGGCTTCCTCTAGCAAAACTAACTCGCATCACTCTGGCTGGACTTCATCTGATGATGAGGCAGATGCAATGGAACAAGATGAAGAAGGTTTGTCCAGTCTGTCTTCAGTTGTTCAATTCGCTTGCTTTTAAAATTACCAGTTGAAAAAAACAAGACAGATTCTCAGTATGTGTTACCTTTTTCTTCAATTTCGCGCTCTATTGGTATTGTCATTTTTAAATCTTCTCCTACCGGTTGTAATATCCGCTGCGCTATGTGATGTTCTGATATTGTAATGCAACCTATCAGGCAGTGGGTCGGAGAGACGGAGGAGCTTTGAGGAGCATAGGAAAGCTCACTATGATGAGTTTCACAAGGTTAAAGAACTTCTTTGAAAGGGTTCACTTCTCGAAGAAGACGAGCCTGATGAGGAGAACAAGGACAAAAGACGCGATCCATCATCATCGTCATCGATTACACGCGGTGTCCAAGACATTGAAATTGAGGAAGCCCCACCCAGCAAACGGATCTTAATATCTTCGGTTTGTTGCTAAACTGGTACTCTGAAACTCTTGCATTCAGTTTTTCCCTATTTTAATTTAATATTTTTATGTAGTCAGTTGAAATTCCAAAACTTAATACAATTAGGAGGTTTTTGATTCGAGTCTCATCTGTCTGTGAGTATTGTATCTTTTTAATAGTAATAAAATTTTCCATTAAGATGCCCAATTTGATTTAAAGTTACTGATTGTTTTTAGCTGGTTATTGTTGATATCTCGATGTAATGAAGATTTTAATTGTTGTTCATAAAAAAAAAATCTTTTGGAGATATTATAAACACTTGTTTTAGTACGAAATCAGGATTCGAAATTCATTTTGTTATCTTTAAGAGCAGAATATTATTTGGTCACAGTTGAGACGGTATCGCAGTATTGCACGTCTTTAGTTGCTAAAACATTCCCTACAAATCTCTTTTTATTGAGCTTTATATTATCTTTCTATTGAGTGGACCAAATAAGTCAACAAGGAGCCATCAAAATGGAATTTTGGTTTCCAACTATTATTAGATTTCGAAAATTGATTTCCTTGTGACCGATTCTGTTTGGTAAAATTTTGTAAGAATTGAGGTAATAAGGGTGCGATTAGATATACTTTCATTTTGAAAATTTTCATTTTGCTAGAAATTAGTGGTAAAAAAAATTTGGAAGAAAAAAGATGAATTTTGTGAGTATGATTGGATGTGAGATGAAAAAGTAATGAAGAAAGTTAATTTGATTTAAAAATAGTAAAATAATGATTGGATATGATTGGTAGTTAGAAATGTGTGAGTGAGTAAATAGTGAAATTTGTGGGAGAATGTGTAATAATGATTAGTTTTTTTGTGAAAACATGTATAGATGTGATTGGTAAGAGAAAAAATGAGAAAAAGTGAAAGTGGGATAATAGTATATTTTCTGAAAATTTTCATAAACAATCACATGTTTGATTAAAAAAAATTCTCTAACGAAACAAAAATGAAATATATTTCATATCCAATCGCAGCCTAAGCTCTTATATAATCTCCGTAATAAAAACATGTAAAGGACTATTAACTTATTTTTAAGATTTTAACATGTTTGATTTTTATCAAGTTTAGTCTAAGTGTCTAACATACCACTAATTAATATCTTGTATATTCGGATAATAAGCCCACTCGCATGATTATAAATTGACCATGAAAACACTTCCAAGCTGACCATTTGCCAACTCCAAATAATAAACCTAGGCAAACAATTAAACCATATTTATTGTAGTTTGCATGCAAGATTTATAATGTCGAGTTTTTTTATACATACATATAAATATAATTTCATTTTTTCTTTGAATTTAAACGAAAGCATCTACTTCTCAATCATGGTCTTAAACATGGAGTTAGTGATAATCCAAAATGTAATTTGACACAAATCCTTTTGTGAAAATTCAAGTTAAACGTAGGGTGGAGTATCATATATATTTTTTTTCAGACATCCTAATTAAAGATAGTTAAGCACAGAACTATTTACAAACTTATGTGCAACAAAGTTTAAATCCCTATTACTAAAGTTTAACATGACATGATTGAAATCAGTCAATATCGATCAACAATCACAAAATCACTGGATTAAAGTTCTGTTAATTTGATTATTATTATTTCCTATGAACTTAGGAGGTATTTGGCTAAATTTATTTTAAAAATCTTATGAGCTCCTTTATTTTATCAAATATTTTTTTGAGCTTTTAAAATGAGCAATCTTATATTTTAAAAACAAGATTTAAAATTGTTTCGATAAATTTCATCATGGATCTTATTAGTAATTATATTTGTAACTAATACAATGGAACAAAATTACAGAGTTTAATAAAATCTTGAAAATAAATTAAGAACTCTTTATTCTTTGTAATGAGCTTATAAGATCCTAAATTAGTGAACTATATCAGAAAAGATTTCTTAATTAAATTAGAATATTTATAGATAATTCAAGATCAAACATATGACTTTGATCGTGACAATGGGCAATTAACATATGTGAACATCGTTATAATGTGTATTATAATTAATACATCTCAACAACTTGGCATATATGATAAGATTAAATAACCAAAACGGGCTATATGTACGTCCAATGATAATTGTATGTCAAATCACAAAATATCAAATATATTTTAAAATAACTATATATCTTAAAATTGGTACACATTGTGTTTCTTAGTGCAATCATTATATTAGTGCTTTTAACTATTCTAGATAACATGAAATATATAAATCGACTCAATAATTAGTACTAGATCTTATCAAGCGAAGACAGCCATGGTTTACTTTATCACCTATGATCAAGATTCAAGAATGGACTGAGCTAGACAGAAAAAAATATGTAAGAGAATTACAGAGACACCAAATAACCCCTAATGGAAGAAAAGGAAAGATAGAACTATGAACACAAACCACATGGTACTCAACTCGAGATCAAGCGTTAAAAATTTGTTTGATCTCAAGTCTCAACTAATTAACATAAAAAAACCATTTTTGGACATATTTTTTCGTTTAACAATATGTGGAGCTTTGCTCGAGTTCGAGTTCGACTCGGCTTATAGAAGATAGTAAATTATGTGTAAAAATATCTAATTATTCAAACTCGACCCGTATTCGATTCGACTAAAACTTATTTGAACATGTCAAAAATTCATATAGGACCATCTTAAAGGTCTAAATCCATAAGACGGATCCTATTGACCCAAGAATCATGTTGACTAGGTCCGTGAATCAAAGCCACTGCTTGCTCTTTTTTTTTCGTTTTTTCGTTTTTCCTGTTTTTCTTCCTCATTTAAAATAACTGTTTTATGAGTAAAACTATTAGTTTTTTTAGATAAAATATCATACTTTTAATATAGCCACATATTATGATACCTTACAGTGAATGAAATAAATATATCAGAGTTAAAGTAACACATTTATGAGTAAAAGTATATAGTTTTTGAGACAAAGTATCATGTTTTAAGAATAAAAGTATCTGTTTTTTGAAATAAAGTATCACAGTCATTAATATAGTCACATATTATAAATTCAATACAAAGAAAGATCAAAGATGAATAACAAATATGATAAGGTTAAAGTAATACTTTTATAAGTAAAATAATTTGGTTTTTGAGATAAAGTAATATTTTTTAATATAGTCTCAAATTATGAATATATATATATATATATATATTGTTGGACCTCTACGCTTACTCTGGATTGGACGATCGTCCCCACAAACCAACATTTAGTCTTTTCTAGCGCGTTTTGTCCTCACTCACGCCGCACTCGAAAACTTCCCAGGGGGTCACCCATCCCATGTCTACTCCGCGCCAAGACGCTTAACCTCGAGTTTCATGTAATGGGCACTTAAAAGAAGATGCATCTGTTGGTATAGGTAGTCCAAATCATATCCTTTAAGCTATCCTATAACTATGTAATCCAGCTCACGAGTTCGAATCATGGGCGCTCCGCACCTCTTTTAAAGCCCATTGCGCATGCGATGGATCTTTGACCAAATCCCAACAATCCCCTCCCAAAGACTGCCATCTTCTCGCTCGATCTTTGGCAACCTCCGCCGTCCGCCAAACTTCCTCGCCTAACGCCAACTTCTTTCAGCGTTGCGTCACGCCACGCCAGCCTCTCGATTCCGGCCACCCAAAGAACCTACACCTTCGGTTCCGGTCACATTTTACCGATTTGCCACGACAACTTACCCTTCTGCTCTGTCCACCCAAAGAACCTACACCTTCGCCTCATCTATTTTACCCGAGTTCCGCCACCCCGGCAACTTACCCTTCGATTCCTGTCAACCCAAAGAACCTACACCTTCGATTCCTCCATCTGTTTCCCACCACCTGGCAACCTACCCTTCGCTGATCCACCTGAAACCTACACCTTCGGTTCGATCTATTTTTACCTCGATTCGCCATCCGCAACCTACCTTCGCTTCGTCCGTTTCACATTCTCACATTGCGCCAAGATCTCGCTCCACCGCTCCCGCAATCTCACTGCAGCGTGCTTCCAAGGAATTCGAACTCGTGACTGCTCGATACCGTTGTTGGACCTCTGGGCTACTCGGATTGGCGATCGTCCCCCAAAACCAACATGAGTCTTTTTCTAGCGCGTTTTGTCCTCACTCACGCGCACCCTCGAAAACTTCCCGGTCACCCATCCCATGTCTACTCCGGCCAAGACGCTTAACCTCGAGTTTCTGTGTAATGGGCACTGGAAAGAAGATGCATCTCTGTTGGTATAGGTAGTCAAATCATATCCTTTAAGCTATCCTATAACTATGCAATCCAACGCTCACGAGTTCGAATCGCGGGCAAAGGCTTCAGACCTCTTTTAAAGCCCATTGCGAGGCGGAGGATCTGGACCAAATCCCAACATATATGTATGTATATAACAGAGTTAAATGAATATTTTTATACGTTAAAAAAGTATCTATTTGTGTTAGATAAAGTATCATGTTTTTTAATATACTCACAAATTAGGAAAGAAGAAAAAATAAAAAATAAATATGATATAGTTAAAGTAACACTTTTTTAAGTAAAATACCCATTTTTTGTGATAAAATATCACGTTTTTTAATACAACACATATTAAGAATATATTACACTAAAAAATATATATAATAGAGTTAAGGTAAGACTTTTATGAGGTAAAATATCTATTTTTTGAAATAAAGTATCAGATTTTTGAAATAGGAGAATAAATAAAAGAAAAAAATAAGTGATAAAACACGAGGAAAGAGAAAATTGGAGAGAGAGATAATGTTGCTAACGGTGAAAGGAGATAGTAGAGAGAATATGATGATTCATCTTATGGATAATGATCCGCAAGACAGTCTTGTAAGAGACTCATTCTTTGAACATTATTAATAATCAAACCAAACTCAATTTTCGTATCTAATTATCCAAGTTCGATTCATATTCTGCTATACTAAAATTTATTTGGACATTAATAATCAAATCAAACTAAATTTTCGAATTAATAAAAAATTCAAACAAACTTTTAGACAATACACTGACTTAATTCAATTGATTACGCTCTTACCAATCTCCCAAAGCCCAATTCCCAACCCTAAAACACACACACATCCCTCAGCTAGAGAGTAAACTAATTATATAAATAGAATAAAAATCTTAGACTCCATGAGATGTTCCACGGGAGACATCAAGATCGTTGATCGTTATCATCTTTATCTTTATCATCTCTCTTATTCTGAAATTGTGGGACCACCTGAAAAAAAGCAAATAATTTTCCCAACCGCTTAATAATGATCATTAAACAATACAATAACATTAATAACATTAATAATAATACATTAATACTTTCAAATAACATTAATAATAATAATAATAATATATAATTATCTAGGATATTTAATTGCTACCCCACCTAACACTTGTCAGTTTTAATGGTAGATTTTTGCGTTCTAAGCATTATCTATTCATTTTCTTAATAATGTCAATAACCAAACAAAAAAAAGGGAGAAAAAAAAAGATCCAACATGCCATGATATATTTAAAAGAATATATAGACAAACCTGATCTTGTGAAGATTTTTGGCATGATAAAATTCTGGTCTTTTTGTCTGTCTTTCTCTCACTTGACTCCACAATATCTACAAGGTTTTCTAAGTTAGTACTTGGTACAACAAAAAGAAACACACAAAAAATGAGCTCATAAACAAGAACCAGAGAATACCCACATATAATTAAGTACATTCTTTGGGCATAAAATTGTGGATATGATCTTCTATTCCAAAATTCTATTTTCTCTCTATTCCACCGCAGATAATTGATATGTGTATACAAGTTTCCATATTAATTTTCAAGCATAAATTGTAGAGTTTTAATATAAAAAATTGTATACATGTCAATCATCTGTCCGATGAAATAGGAGGTGAAATCATGAAACACAATTTTTGAATAGAAGATCTCATCCGATAAAACTGTACTATAAATCTGGAAAGGCATATTCCATTGTATTATCTTTTCATATTTCTTGTAAAGAAAATATAAAAATATCCTCATCCTAACAAGTGAAGCTAGAATTTATAAATAAAGGTATACAATTAATGAAAATGTGCAATGACACACTTACAATTTACAAATCAATATTCTAAAAGCTTTATGGTAAGTAATTTCATCAAAATGTCCTCTAATTTGAGACGACTTTAATTAAGTGCAACTCTAGTACAAAATTTAAAAAGAATAAATAATGAAAAAAAGAAGAAGATTTAAATCAACAATTATAACATTTTTTCTTTTTTATGTTTTGGATATGATTCTTTCAATCACATTGACCAAGATCTTTAAATTTATGCAAATTTGTTTTGAATAAATGCGGAACAAAATTGAAAAAAAATAAAATAAAATGCACTGCTTGCTTACAAGTAAAAATCAGCTAGTTTTGAAATTTCAATTAATCTTATGCAAATTAAGATTGACTTCAACAATCCATTTAAATTGTGAAATAACCCTAATTAAATTAATTATATTAGCTAGGTCACCACAAAATATTTCTAAATATTAGCTAGTGAATAAATACCAAAATTGGACAATACTTCAAAATGTTTACGAACTAACGATATGCGCGTATATGAAACATGTACGGTTTTTTACCAGATGTGGAGTGTCGTCTTCGTCTTTCCTTCCCCAGATCCTTAGTCGAATCCGAGGTGTCCGGTAAATAACGGTCAAGAGGAGGAGGATTATGAGCGTTGTTTTCGAACATGGATTGAACAAAAGAAGCCTCCATTGAGTTCAAGAAATGTAAGTGCCTCTCGTTTGTCCAATGCCAACTTGATCTCCTAGTCGTGTTGGTGTTTTTGGCCATCAGCCACCGTTGGAAAAGTCGCCGGCGCCGCCGATGACTGGTTGTTTCCGGTGGGGTGGTGGAGGGTTATAATTTGTGTGGTTTGTTGCATTTAAGATATTCGAGGGTTTTTATAGGGTGACTTGAAGGTGGCTGCTAATTGGCTGTGTCATAAGCCTGTTCTAAGTACTGGTCTTCTCTGAAAGTATCATTTATTATGTACTCGCTCTCACTTATTGACGCGTGCACTTCTTCTTCTCATTTTCTCTTGGGTGTTTTTTTTAGGGTAAAATTCACTTTACCCCCTTCTACTATCACTTTCGTATCAAATATTTTTTAATCCTTTATTTTATTTATTCCTACTTTAATTACATAAATAAATATATAATTCGATATTGCATGTACAATAGAAAAATATAAAGAATAACATTAATTTTTTTAAATAAATAAATTTATAGTGTTATCATTGTAAATACATATCCAATCTTTAATAAGTATTAAATTATGGTCAAATTAGTTGGTGTTAATTTATATTTATAAGTGCTTTAAAAAATTATATTTATAAGTATTTCATCATATAAGATGTGTTTCTGTAGGTCAAACATATTAACTAGTTTAGACATTAATTTTTAAAATAATAAATAAATATTATAAATTACAGAACAAAGTATTTTTTAAATACTATCGAGAAAATATTAATAATTTGACTTATATCTTATTTAAGACTGATTTTGAAAGAAAATAATATTAATTCGATTTAAAATGAAAAAATAGATAAATAAATTATTAATAACGTTAAATAAAAAATTGTCTCACAAAAATTTATATTGTGTTATTTTAAAAAGCATATTTCAGATATTTTTTATTATTATTATAAAGTTCTTAGTTACAATAATGTTGTACAAAAATTTATTTTTATAACTTCTATTAATTTCACTTTCACACGTAATAAATACCTCATATTATGACTTGATAGGTTAATATATTCGGATTACACGTCTGTTCGCTTAGTACATAACAAAGCTATAAGTCTAATTAAATAATATATACTAATTTGAGTCTACATGTATTATGTATAGTTAAAATAGTAATAATAAAGATTTACATAAAAATATTCTATGTGGCTTCTATATTATATTAAGTTTATATCCAGCTATATAGTTATTTTAATATTTTAACTAAGATTACTTTTTTTTTGAAACGAAGAGTACTTTTATTTAATATATAAATCAATATGGCATAAAATTTTGAGATTAAATTAATTGATAGTTACTTATAAAGGGTGTAGAGTAAATTTAATATTTTATTTAAATTAAGGGTACTTTTGTCCATCAATGTATTTTTTATAATTTCAGGGGGGTATTTGAAGGTTTTAATAGTAGAAAGGGGTATTTGATACAAACTGGATAGTACAAGGGGGTAAAGTGAATTTTACCCTTTTTTATGTTAAGTATATATTTTATAGGAGTTTTTGCTTGGTAAAGAAATATATAAATAAATAATGAATGTGTTGATTGACTGTTTTTAGTTGTTGAAGAGGTATATTTTTTCAAAATTAGGAAATATTTTTTTCTCCTTGTCAAAAACAATTAAGTAAAAGTGATCTTCATTAGATAATATATTATCATTGAAATTTTGAAAATCTCAACATTATTATTAATTATTAGATATTGTTTAGTAATTCTTTTTAAAGCAAAATTCAAAAATTCTAAATAAATGATACTATACTTCATCTAAGATATCATTAATACATAGTCAAGTAATTTGATATAAACTACGAAGTTAAAACATTGAAAAATTTGAAACACGCTTATTATATAAGAGAAAATATATTATTTATTTCCTACACTTTCTATGTCCCTTGTCATGAATAAACTCCAAGGCTTTTGAATGTCTAACTTACTTTTTACAACAAAGCAATGTGAGAAAAAAAATTAATTTTTTTTAGATTCATTTAAAATCCACTAAAAATGAAATTACAAAATGAGTCAAAAGAAACAAGAATTTTAAAATCTCCAAGTAGAAGCGCGTGTTGGATATTAACGCGTTGGTGCAAGTATTGGAAAAGGAGCCAGACAATGAAAATATCTGAGGTCGAGAGATTAATTGGAAGAGAGAGAGAGAGAGAGAGAGAGAGAGAGAGAGAGAGAGAGAGAAGGCAGAAGGTGAATAATATAATTCATGAGGGATGGGGATTGTTGAAAGATATTTTGCTCCGTGTGTGACAGATTTAATAATTCTTCCTCAGAAGAAGGAAAAAAAATTAAGTACAATTCTTTATTATTCTTTTATTTTTTTGGGGGGTGTGGGGTGGGGTAGGGGGTGTAGGGAGGTTCTATAAAAAAATCTATGACTCTTTTATTATAAAAGAGGTATAGGGAATAGGGATGTTATGCAGTTAGAACTATTAATTTGATATTTTGTCGAGGATTACCTAAGTGACCACTAGGGTCGGAAATAGATTATGCCGGACTAGGTTTTGCGTAGTACGATTTGGGCCTATTTTACGTATATTTGGCTTAAGCGTGACTGTTATATTGAGCTTATTAAAAGCCTACAAATCATGTATTTATTTTAATATATATTTTATCGATTATAATAATTAAATAAATATATAAAATAATAATATTAAAAAATATATAATATTAATTGTGGTATTTAAATTTATAAGTTTTAAATAGGCCGATCTATTAAACTTAAAAGACTTTTTAAAAAGCTCAAGCCTATCATATTTATCAAAATGAACTTGTTGAAAGGTCTAGACCTGGCTTATTTACTAAATAGGCCCGTTTGAGAGCCAAAGTAGGCGAGACCGTAGACCTCTGTCGGGTAGCGACCTATTTCCACCCCAGTGGAAATAGGTCGGAGCCAGCATTGCGTCCGGGCGGCCTAGGCCGATTCACGTTTTTCCGCCTAAGTCCGACTGTTAAATATAATAGATTTTTTTCAACCCAAGTCCAACCTATTTAAAAATATATTTTATCTATTATAATAATCAAATAGTTATATAAAAAGAATAATAAATAAACTATATAAAATATATTATATTTTTTATACTTATACGCCATAAATAAATAGTCTATTAGGCTTGAAAGACTATTTTAAAAGTTCAGGCCCACTATTTACATAAATAGCTTACAAGAAAGCCTTGTCCGAACTATTTATGAAATAGGCCAGCTAGGCCAGCGCCAAAGGGCCAGTCGTCGTGGCTCCCGTCGGGTAGCTCCGACCTATTTCCAGCCCTAAATTCCACCCATGGTGACTACATTAATTTCCTAAGTTCTTGAATGGCTTTGATAATGTATTTAGACAACTGAGTTTATGGTATAAATTCTTTGAAACTTCGAGGAGACTATCTTTTGTAAAGTTGACAAAATCATGTTTACATAAAAATAAATTTGAAAAGATAGCACTATAGGGGAATAAAACAATTCTCTTGTCAAATCTACCACAATTTTTTTTTATTTATTTAAATGGTCATCAATTATATTATTTATATTTCGAGATGTTACAAATTAAAAATAGACGAAAGAACCAAACATCACCAACACCTCATGATATACTTGAGCCTAATTACCTAGTGTCCTAAATCTGACAATATGTTTTTGAACTTATAAGATTTAATATCTTAATATTTTAAAAGTTAGTCGTTAAAGTATTTACATAAAATAAGAAGATAATGGAGCTTTTATGATCTTACTAATGAAGTTAAAAGGTTACATTTTTTTAGAAAAAAACACTAAGCCATGAAGTTATTTTTAAAGATATTTTTCTATATTTGTCCTATTTTCTGTTTTCACTGATTTCAAACTCTATTTTCACAATCTTATTTGTCTAGCGTCGGACGTATTGCACTCAATTGAATTCTTAATTCTAATTATTTCAACTGGGTAAAAAGTTATTTCATTTGAAGATGAAATTTTGATTATCTTAGGATCAATGGAATGGGCAATATAATAGAAAAATAATAAATTTACATTATAATTGATGTAAATTTAAACAATCTTAATTTCCATCTAATAATATGAGTTTCTCACATTGGGCGTATAGGCAAATGCCGTCGCCCATGTACTTGCTCATCTTTTGCTTTCTTCCCCATCTCCGTTTATCTTGAATGAGGGTGTTTTCCCTAGTTGGCTTGAGAATCTAGTAATGGTGATAATGGATGATATTCGTAATCAACAAATTACAAATTTAAAAAAAATTCTCGTATACTATATTATTCTTCTTTCTTCCTCCGTAACCTTAGTCGCCATTACTTCATCTCCATCCATCGGAGGATGTGGGAAGTAACTTTCACTTGCCATATTTAGATATTATTTGGGAGCACTTTTGAAATGGACTTTTGGATCTAAAAGTTCATTTCAATAAATTTTCATGTTTGGTGGTTATTTTGGAATGGACTTTTTGATAAGTCACTACTCCAAAAAGTCCATTCTGCAGAAGTGAAAATGAGAGATTTTTGAAAAATTCATTCTAAATAAGTCCATTTTCTAAATGGATTTTTCCATAAGTTCTCCCAAACAAGCACTAATTTTGAGAGTTTTTTTTGTCTCCTTTTATGGAGTTCTTCAGTTTATTGTATGTTCTTGTAGTTGTCATTTTGTGCGCAAAGATTCAAATAATCCATCACCGAAAGCTTGGTGACGATTTTATATTTTATATTTATAGAGATTTATGATTTTTTAAATTTTACAATTTTGATATTTGTAATAAGTTAAAATGTTCTTATGCTTCTATTCCATATTTGAAAACCCTGGCATTAATTATTTCTTGTAGTACAACCTATTGAAAACAGACACCTAAAATTTATTTCAATAGTTAGTTCCAAGTTCTGATGACATTTTGACAAGGACTTATTAGCACCATGAGAGTCAGAGATGCCCACTTTCAGAAAACTTGGGACATCCCTTAATATTTTATATTTTTTCTGATTGAGGAAAAGAAAAAAAAATAAAAAGAAAGAAAAGAAGGATGGGATTTCGGATAAGGTTCCGCAGCTTTTGGTCTGCTGTTCTTAATCCTGTTTTTCACATTTTACTTTTTTTTTTTTTTTTCCCCTAAAAATTAGTAGATTTTATTCATTAAAAAAAAAAAAGTACAACCGCAGCTAGTGGCTAAAATTCAGCTTGGAAATCGCAGAAATCCAAGAGAAGATGAAAAGTGAAAACGCAGAAAAATTACATTAAATTATTTTGCAATTTGATGAAATAAGTTTTCCCAAATCGTATATTTCTTTATTATTTTAGGCTGCTTAATTTGTAATTATAATAACATTTATAAATTATTTAAAAATACATATTTAAAAAATCATTAGATTAACTAGTTCACGGATAATCTCAAATATAGATTTATTGAGTTATGTATAAAGACTAGTTTATTATAATAGCGGTTTCTTAACAATTTCAAATTAACAACATCAGTTACATCTAATTAATTTAATTATATATAATAGACTCCTCAACTATGAAAATCATCAATTATCTTTGGTGAAGATTTGGTGGGAACTCATCTTGAATAAAGATCCTCGCCAAGTGTGGGTTGATTCGAGGAGAGATCGTTATTAGTAGATTGGGGGAGTCGAATATAATTGTTCTCTTTCTAGGAGGATTTGGTTGTCAGACAGTGACCGCTGTCGAACACTTGGCCGTGCGTGCACATCCCGCGTTTACTTTGCGCGGCAAAAGAATGAGGAAATGGAAATTGTTGTCGCCGAGCGTAGATAAATGCGCAGAAAGGCTGTTCTCAGTTAAAAAAAAAAAAAAAAAAAAAAAAGGGCTTAATTGATGAAAAGGTTGAAAATATTTGGGTTTTTATTTTTTTGAGGAAAGAAAGAAGATATTTGTTTAAAAGCTGGTCAAACTGAGTACTTTAAGCATTGATTCTTATGCTGATATCATGATCATGACAAAATTGAGCATATGTTACATATCTTCCATATTTTAAAACAATAATAAAAAGTCGGCCCAGTGTTTCGGACTGAATATGCCAGGCATTGATTCTTAAAGCACTGCATTGATCATTACTCTCCCCGGCATTGCTAGCAGTCTTTTGGGCTTTTAAGCCCATTTTTCAAAGTAGAACGGTCAAATAAGTTGGGCCAGCCCAAATAGTGGGCAGCTATTTTTGAAGCAACCAATAATAATAAACGTAAAATGTCGGCCCAGTGTTTCGGACTGAATATGCCAGGCCGAATATGCTCGCTCATTTCAGGCTTCTAAAAATAAAGCCCAGTCTAATTTTTTGGTTGGGCTGATCAGATCAATCCATCGGTTCGACTCATTATGACATCTCATTTTCAAGGGATAAATTATATGTCCATGAATAGTATGTCTGTACACAAGCCCAAAGAATGAAGTTTGGCAAGTTTATTCTTGTTGCCTTCATGGGCTGCATGTCATGTCCCATTTCAAAATGTGTTTGTCGTGCTAACACTTATAACTTGATTAAAATTTTGGATGTTGTAGATCATTTTAGTTAATTTAGGCATACAAGGGTATACTTGTACTTTTATATTTAATTAGTTATGTTAATCGGACGGTTATTAGCTATTTTTAAGGAAACATAATCCTACCTTTTCGATTCTCGATTTTTAGGAGGAAAAATCATCAACTTCAAGCTTTTTTTTTTTCAAAATTGATACTTCTTTCCGCCATATTTGTGAACAAATCGTTTATTGTATACTTAGTCATGTTTTATTGTATATTTAGTTCGTGGATTTGTATACTTGGTTCGGTGGAATTGTATTCTTAGTTATATAAGTAGTTTAGTAAGTAGTTTAGTAAGTAGCCTTAAACCTAACATCGTTTTCTAGATTTCGCGATTGGATCTCCAAGCTTGCTCCTCGCCTCCCATCTCCCGCAGACCGCTTTGTCGTGGTGGTGAAAATTAGCGTGTGGCATATGTAGATGAAAATTAATCGAGAGACCGCTTTTATCTCGCTTTTGATCTTACTAATCCTCCGGAATGAAAAGGATTGGAGGATTGATGAAAAAACGATGTTGACGTGGAGAAAATGAGGCTCTTGGAGGCGGGTTGAGATTATTGTACACTTAGATATTTTTGATGTATACTTAGATGTGTTTTGATGTATAAGTAGTTAATTTTTGATGTATGTATTTATGTTGTTGTATACTTATTTTATTTGTTGTATACTTATATATGTTTTGATGTACACTTATATGTGTTTTGTTGTATACTTATTTTTTGTTTGACAATTGTAATATTTAAAGTACAAATATGTTAAATATACAAAGATAATAGTGTTAAATATACATTAAATATATGTTAAATATACGATCTGATAATAATGTGCGTGATTTTTCTCTCTCTACAATTGATTGACTTAATCCACGGTCCCCACATGTTAATGAACGTGATTCTCTCTCTCTATATATAACTGATTCCTTGATTCACGGTCCCCACATGTTTTTGTTTGACCATTTTAATATGCAGTAAAATTATGTTAAACATACAGTAAAATAGTGTTAAGTATACATCAAATATATGATAAGTGTACAACATACTGCATGGCAGAGCACATGCGCGATTTTTTCTCTCCAGCCCGATTTTCTCTCTCCCCACGCGATTTTCTCTCTCATAGTAACTGATTCCATATTTGGATGGTCCCCCACATGTTTGTTTTGACAATTATACCCTTATTTTGCATTAATTAAATATTTAATGTAATTTTAACCCCTATTTATCTTAGTCATTGATATAGATAAGGGAAGGTTGAGATGTATCCACACTGTCTCACTATAATATGTGGTCTCATTTTAACCTCCCCCTATATATATATATATATATATATATAGAGTATTATATTAACAATCAAATTTTCGAGTTGCAATGGAGCAACCGGTGGATAATAGTTCCAAAAGGGCTAGTCCCTAGCAGGCCGTGCTGCTCGTGAGGATTATAAATAGTTTGTCATTATTCAAGTTAGCCCATCTGCGCTAACGCCAAGTTGGTGCAAAAATGGGCTCCAAATGCATGCGCCATCTTCACCGCTATTTTGGGGATATATGTAGATATCTACAGTTCTGCGCCAAAATTGGTACAGTTCATGTACCAAAGTGCTTTTTTTTGTGGTTTCAATTAAAATATTACTTATTATTTTAGGTATGTAATACAATATTACTTATTATTTTAATTTTTATAATTTCTTTAGTAAAAATCATTTTTTGAATTTATGATTTAGTTATTAATATAAATTATTAATATCACTAAAATCATTTTTAGTTATCTACTTAAATATTGTTAGTAACTATTTAATTTATTTTGCATAATATTTAATATAGTATAGATTAAATATATTATTTAATTAACTAAATTTGTATTTACAAAATAAAATGTAATAAATAATTGATTTTTTAATAAAATAGTTTTTGTGTCTTGAATAATAAGGAATATAATCGTGGAATATTCTTTTTGATGCAAAATTTAAAGTAGAATGAATGGTTAGAAATGAATTTTAAGTTTGGCGCAGAATTATACCAATTTAGTGCAAAAGTTGCATTAAAATAGAATAATGGTTGGAGCTGACCTTAGAGAAAATATTGACTAAGCTTATAAGGTTGCATTCAGATAAGAGGATTTTGATTAGATGGGTGGATTTGAGCAAAGGATTTCAAATGACTCCATATAATATGAACTTAAAATCCACCATAGTGACTCCAAATTAGCACAAAATAATATCTAAATATTTGTAATGCATTGAGCTAACTCAGTTGGTGGTACTCACGCTATTTGAACTTAGTCTTAGTCCCGAGGTTTTGAGTTCAAGTGTAGAGGAAGACATGAAAACCACTTCAGAGTAGAAAGTCCAGTGCGAGTGCGGCGCGAAAAACTCAAAGAAAAAAGACCATTGAGATAGCCAAAATTAGTGGTATGTAACGAAATATGCCACATGTCATTTTACCTAATATTAGGAATCACAATGCACTAATAGGTGCTTTCCTTGATTCCTGGGGTCTTGCAATTAATGAGCTAATTTAAAGATGGTTTAATCAATTGGATTAAATAATCAAAATATTAAATTATTGAATAAGTCGCAAGAGTTGTTAGTCCATTATTAGCTTATTAGTAGTGAACCTAAAAAGTCACACACACTTCAAGAATAAACCCATATAGTTGGATCAGGTTGATTAATTGTGTTTGTCTAACTCTGAGCTAAAATTAATTTAAATGGGTTGAATTAATTTATTTAGTTAAATAACATAATTATTTGATTGGGCATCATTTGATTGGAAACTAAGTTTGAGAGTCATTAATTAGTTTATAGGAAGACGGGGCAAATTTGATCTTCTTCTTCTTTAGTGTTTTTGGTAAAACTCTAGTGGATATGGATATGAATGAAAGCCTCTCAAGTTTTAGAAAATTCAAGGCCGATATATATATATGGGAAAATTAGAAAATTGGTCCTCTAAGTTGGCCCTCGCATTGACTTTTGGTCCTCTAAGTTGGCCTGTTTGAAAATTAGTCCTTTAAGTTATGAAATTTCAGACTTTTGGTCCTCTAAGTTGGCTTTGTTTGAAAATTAGTCATCGAGTTATAAAATTTGAAAGTTCGTCTGATTTTCACCCGAAAATTTTCATCTTCCCAGTTATCAATCGTCCAAGTCCGTACTTGGTTGTCGGGCGTGGAATGTGATATTTTGTATACTTTTGAAAGAGAAATTATGCTCGTCTGACGTCGTTTTAGATCTGAGTCGGTAATTTCCGGTGGAGTGAAAAAATTTCGGTGAAAATCGGACGAAATTTAAATTTTATAACTTAGAGGACTAATTTTCAAACAAAGCAACTTAGAGGACCAAAAATCAAAATTTCATAACTTAGAGAATCACCAATTTTCTAATTTTCCTATATATATATATATATATATATATATATATAGGGATAGGATCTCATGTAATGGCGACTCTTTACCATGTGTGGCGGTGTGGAGACAGATCCCATCCCTACATCCCAAACAATCAATGGTCTAGATTGGTCTTGCAAAACACCATTTTTTAATTATTTTTAACTCGAAAAAGGGCATTTTAGTAATCCACTAAAATCGGCTAATTTAATACCATAATGAACAACCTAAAATCAAGGGATCCTCTTGATTGCAATCTTACCATAACGAAATAATCTTTAATTTGGCAACCAAAAACAAACGTTTTCGTCATCTTCTCCATTGTTCATCCATCCAAAATTCTTGACAAAATACAAGTTTGACGTAAAACAAACACGAGAAAAAAAAGCTACGATCGGAAAAATATCACAAAAACCTTCAAAAATGGGCGATGAGAGCGGCGATGCACAACATGAAGAATATTTGGCGGACAAACATAATGAGAGCTGGGTTTCGTGCGCTTTTTTCCCACTTTGGTATGTGTGTTTTTTTCAAAATCGCGCAATATCCTTATTCAATCTGTTGGTGTTTTTGTTACTGAAACGTGGAATCATAATTGATGTTTATCTTAATGTAAAGATATATACTGACGTATACATTATACATTAGGTTGGTATACACTTATATTCGATGATTGTGTACATGTAAGCATACGATATATGTTGTGGGTTGGCCGGGTGATGATAAATGTTTTATGTGAAATCATTGTATACAAGAGTGCAATATATGTGATTTGTAAAGCAATTTTTCGTGTATAGATATGTATATTGTTGTGTTAATTTAAAATGTGATAATTATGTGTTTGAATGTCTATTTGAAGCGATACATTAAAACGTATATTTGTATACAGTATTCGACAAACTTGTGTATTTGCAACATATTATGGTGTATATATACGAATACTTTGGTGATTTAGATTGTGAATAACAATGGTGTTCAAATAGTTCAATAATAGTATACCAACATTTCATTTTGGTATATATTTGCTCTCGAAAAATTGGTGACATGATTGAAACACTTTCAGATGGGATGGGCATATTTTATGATTTGAGGCAACTGTATTATGATAGTGAACTATTGTGCAATTTGAACATATTTTTGTGCATCCGTTTCACTTATTTTGGTGTACATATGCTTTGCAGATAGTAGTGATGAAACAATCCAGCACGTCAAAATACGAGAGCGTCTGGTAATATCACCTGGCAACACCAAATATTGGATATCCGAAGTTGAACAGGATAAAATACGCGTGTGGGCATGCATTTTGGGAGTTTGGACAAGGTGTGGAGTTTTATAGGGATTATGGTAGACAATGCGGCTTTGACATACGAATAAGCACGCTGTCGAAGTTTAAGAACAAAGAGATCCGTCTCAATATATTGTTTGTAACAGGGAAGGTTACAAACAAACGCCGTCTGTGGTAGGTGTCGAAGGAAGCAATTCACAAACCAAACAACGAACTAGAGTGTCGACCGTGTGGATGCAACGCCCATCGCATACTAGAATACTCTTTGCGAATTATTGCGCTCTACTTCTCAAATGGAGATCTCGGTGCCACAGCAACAAGCTCAGAATAACAAGGCGGCGATGGCGGGTTAAAAGCGCAGGCTACAAAGCCAAGGAGAGAAGGCAATCGTTGCAAGCACAAAAGTGAAGAGGAAGTGTGGCACGTGTGGAAAAATTGCTTCTCACAATAGACAACCCGAACAACCTACATAATTCAAATACACTTTCCCACGCCATTTACAAAGTTTGTATAGTCACAACACATTAGTCGAATTTTTACTTTGTTCAATGAAATGTCATTTATATTATATTTGAATGTCATTTGCATTATAATCGAATGCCATTTACATTCCTCGAGTTTACATCGTTTTTTAGTACTTCACTTTTAATAAAAATATGCTCAGAACTCAAACATTAATATGTTATAATTGCTATGACTACACAAAATGCCCCAGTAACCCAACCAAACAACTTTTCAAATGATTACAATGACTTGAATGAGTAAAAATAATTGTAGTACATCAACAAAATCCAAAAACATAGTAAATTTGGTTGCATATTGT